>JARJLF010000749.1:0-138664 GCA_029378395.1 Mycena leptocephala | reverse complement strand
GAGGCAAGGCTTGAGGCTGCTTCAAGTTCCTCTCGGGATGGCAATGAAATGGAAGAGACTCGAATGTTTATCCAATATTTCTTCTAGTACACCACCAGCCGGGCCGTACTACGACCCTGACCTATACCCGGACGGCGTCATTAATCTATCGACTGCAGAGAATTCATTGCTCAATGAGCGCTGATCGAGGTATCTCTCACCAAGTCTTTGAATTTTCATCAACGTACCCGACAGCATCTCTCCCACCCGTTGACTATCTATCCTCAGCACCTCAAGTACCGGTACACCTTACTGAAGACGCTGCCTACGGTGGAGGATCTGCTCCCGCAGTACATCAACGACCATTTCAATCCTTTGGTCCAGGTTACACGTAAGTCTGATATCATCCGTCTGTTTCCATTCTCTGAAAGGTCCTGCACCTGCACAGGAGAGAACTCGGTGGCAGGCCCGGTATTGGCGCAGTATTAGCTCAGCTCATCTGGGCCTTGGCGGATGAGGGTGCGGGGGTGTTACTCAGTGCTGCAAGCCAAATCTCGACGTCGACACGTCATCTTTTAACCCCTCTTCACAGCCATTCTACGGTTGGCGGCCTCCAAACCCTGTTGTAGTTTTGGTCTTCACGACACCTAGATGACTATATCCGCGATATCGTACACCCTGGGCTTGCGACCGTCGTACTCGCGAATATCCCGACAGAGATCGATTTCCTGTCTATCGGCGTTCTTTTTTATCTCGAAAAGAAGCTTCTCGAATACGCTGAACAGGGCGTAAAGATCCAGGTCCTTCTCCTATGCAATCCGCACAGTCCCCTCCCGCAGGTCGTGGCCAAGGACGTGGTTGAGGCGTATGCGTTGCTGGCGGAGAAGGTATGCATAGCAGTCTCACAAATGCCAAGACTGACTTGAACCTCAGCACAACCTGCACCTCATCGTCGACGAGGTCTATGATTCGGCTTATCCACCTACCGTGAACGCCAAATTCGAGTCGATTCTTTCGTACGACCTGGCCCAGATCGGTGTTGATCCAGCCCGTGTGCACGTACTCGCAGGCCCGACGAAGGACTTTGGCGCCAGCGGGTTTAAATGTTAGCGATATCTGATAGCTCACCCTCTGGAACCTGATTTTAAAGCTCTCCAGTGGGCCTTCTAGTCTCGCCGTCGAACCTTCCCCTTATCAACCTCCTACGGCCCCTCTTCAATGCGACGCCGATCTCCGCCGCGAGCGACTTGCTCTTCGCGCGTGTCCTGAGCGACAAGCCTTTCGTCGAAAAATTCCTCGCGGACAACCGCAAGGCACTCGGTGGGGCTTACGAGTTTGTCGCGCGCTGGATGATTTTCCACGGCCTTCCGTACGTGTGCCTTCCCGTCTGCCGAACGGAAGCATTAAGGCTGAATTTCCCCATTGAGATTCAGGCGCGCGAACGCCGGCGTGTACCTCGTCGTTGACCTCGCGCCGTTCATTGCGCGCATCACCGATCCGTCGAAAAGCCCCCGCTCCTTGATGTAGCCAAATTTACTCTTGGATCCTCCTGCACACCACTTCCCTCCGATCTTACAACGGAACATGTTGGTGATCTTTACAGGTCCAACCGACGCTATCATATGCACTGTGCACACTGGAATAACCACTTTCTAATCTCATGAAAATTCCAATCGAAACCGTCCCAAATACTCCAAAGGCGTGTTTCAGAGGCTGACCACCGGGATTTCAAATGAGAATCTCGCCCGAGAGCGCACGTCGTCCAAACGTCATTTGCCTCCTCTTGAGGCTTATTTTTCGGCCGACCAACCTCCACATCGCAGTGGTCTCCGCGGCCTGCAGTCGGTGGCTGAACGTCAACTGTCATGCCGACTTCTGCCTTGTCTCCGCCCTCGTGGTCTCCCTCGGAAACTCTCACATTCTCTGTTATTTTTGGATGATCTACCCTCATGTTTTGACCACCCTGCGCTCTAGACCTCGGAAAAGCTGCGGCGCGGGCCATGTTCCCGTTCTCGTGGGCTACCTGAATCTGTTTCACATGCCGACTTCTTTTATATCACCATCATTTGCTCTTACAACCTCTGGGGATAGGTGCTTGTCGATGCTCATTTCTAAAGCGAATAGAGAAAGACGACGGGAACGTGAGTCTTGGCGTCCTCCGCTAGGCTGATTTTCTTCCAGTCATGTATGACGTTGAGTCTTAACAGGGAGACGTTCATTTAGGTCGAAGTCGATCCCGTCAAATTTCGCCGTTGGTCCAGAACATGATCTGATAATCCCATATGAACGACTATAACTGGGTTCATTTGCCCAGCATGAAGGTACGGGTTCGCCATTTACTCAGTTGTAATGGGGCCTTTTATATTTTGCAGTTGTTGGGTGTATCCGGCGTGTCTTTCCCTTCCTTTTGAGCCTCTTTCCCGGTTGATTCAATACCACTAGCGGTCACTGATGTTGTCAATCGCCGCTCTCCAAGCGTTATATTCTTCCCGGCGTTTCGGGCTCATAGATTGACGTGAGAGGACAGCTTCAGCGTCTAACTTAGTTTTGTATGTTCGGTATCCATTCACCCCTGGCAGATTGCCCTGTTCTTCCCTCGTCGACAAATTCCCTGGTCCCACTGCTCCACTCGACAATCGAATCCATGGTGTTACGCCTGCTCGACGTGAGAGCTTCCATTGAGTTATCTCTCCTCGTCTCCCCGGCTCTATCGCCTCCCCGGTCTTTTCGTCCCTCGAAGCACCCATCGTACCACGACCTTCAAAAGTGCTCCACTTTGCCACATGTTTCATCATCATGTCGACCTCGCCGCTAGCTTCAATTGCTTGGCCAATGTTTTCCGCTTTCAGCGCCCCCGAACTTCGAAGCCACGAAGTATATAAAATCCAGGACATTCTCCGTCCCAAACCACACGTTCAAGCGCTGTGCAACCATTCAACATGTTCTCCAAGCTACCACTATCTGTCATAGTCACTTATGTGCTCACTGTACGCCTCTCCCTTGGCCGTATTTATTGACTGATTAATTGAATTTCCCCGCCATCCAGTCCCTTGCGGCCGCCACCCCCACCACGCCCCCAGTTACGCCGCCAACCTCGAGCCAATGCTGCAATAGCGTTGTCCCATCCACCGGTGCCGTTGCGGCTGCCGTCGCTGCTATCGTGGGCCTCGATCTGACCGGTCTCGACGTCCCCGTGGGCTTGAGCTGCAGTCCCATCACCGTCGCAGGGGACAACTGGTGAGCCCTCCCCACGACCATATCTTCCACTTTCCTCTGACACTTGCTTGTTTGCAGCGGGAGCACGTCCGTCACTTGCGATGCTCCTGCAGTGGAGTGGGGTGAGTCAAGCCCCCAATTAATCAACGTAGACCCCAGCTGAATCGCCTGCAGGTGGCCTCATTGCCATCAACTGCATCCCCATCACCGCCTGAGGGGTTCGAGTTACGCAGGATTTGTGCACATGAGCGCACGGATGGACTAGTTCAGTCGATGACGATGTTCTATGTATTTATATGGACGAAATGTATGATTTTGAGCCGTCAAGCTGCCTCTCTGTCTCTCCCGCGTGATTTTCAACCTGATTAAACTTTATTTCCTCCTCTGTGAGCCTACTGGTGGGCTCAAGATCAACTTAGGTCACAACTACGTGCACAGTATAGACTTCTCCCGAATCCCCGACTTCTGATCGGGATAAAGTTGTACCCGAACGCCCCACATTGCATGCTTTATCGTGGTTATTGGCAAGCTCAACCTCGGCTGCAGTTCTGCGCGGTTGTTTGGGGTGTATGCTATGCCACATTTTATGTCCGCACAAGTTGTTGACCGAGATTTCAAGCTGTAATAGACAGGATACGAAGATAATTGACACCGCCGACTGTGCTAATTATATAACTCGTAATAACACCTCGTTGGGAGAGAAGGACTGGGCGAAGATATGGTCTCCAGCTGACAGACATGAGGCTTCCGTTGTCTACTTGCTATTCCCAGCCTGTTTTAAAAGTTTTCATTTCGGGACTCCTCTGTACTTCTTGGAGCGATAACAGATAATATACATAGCTCCGTGATAGATCGTACATTCGCAGATATACGGGGCTGGATAGATGGAGGTGGAGGCCCGTCGCCGGCGCGGCTCGGTGCCACACATTACGGGTTGAGGATCATTCTTCGGACGGCGACAGTCAACGCCAACAAAGAGTAGCTTGTTTATAGCGTTGGAGACACCTGGCAGCGATTCGCCAGCTTCCCGATCAGTTCCATCCGCGAGACGACCCGCCGCGTCTCAATGCATCCCACGATCCTCGCGAACTGCACCTCCCCAGACTCGTCGTTCCACGTGACAGCCACGGGTCGGAGGTCAGGGTACCAGCCCTGGGCATCTGCACCTCCAAGGAAATACAAAAGGTAGGCGGGCGTCGCGCGGAGGGTCGCCAGGCGCGGGAGGGCGCAGGTTGTGGAGTGCAGTGAATGCGCGCCGAAGTGGGTGTGGAAGGAGAGGTCGAGCGTGTGGATGGACGGGTGCCGCGTGAGGAAGAGGTGCGGCACGACGATGGAGACGCTCCTCGGCCCAATTGTGAGCGACGCGAGCGTAGGTATCGTGAGCGCAGGCAAGATGACGGACCAGTCTAAAGGCGAGAGATCGATGTTGTTGAGACAGAGGGACATCAGGGGCGACGAGTTGAGCAAATGCAGCGACCATTTATAAAAGTTTGCGTGTAAGAGGAAGGGGGAGTGGATATTGAGAGCCGTGAGCGCCGAGTCTGAGACCAAGGGGAGTGCCACTATGCCCACGCGCTTAGTTGACTGCAGAGGTAGGTCGGCTGGTGCCGATGGCATATTATCCATTGGGACAGAAAAGGCTCCGTAGGAATTTCCGGAAAGAAAATGTCGGCGTACCCAGAGATGGTGGACCGGAGTGCGAGGAACAATTTTAAAGCTATGGATAAACGGAGGTGGATCCGGAAAATACTCATTGTTGCTCCCACTGTAGATTGTAATGCAAGAATCTCTCCGCCTTGAGACGGTGTTCAGGAGCCCAGCCACAGCGATTCGATTTCTCCAGAATTGCAGGTAGGACCCCGTTCTTTTCGGTTTCCTACCCTTTTTGTACTTCTAATTGGAAAAGGGAAAAAAAACCGGGCGAAAAGGGTGGCAAAAAGGGCGGGAAAAAGGCCAACTGTGAACAACCCTATTCTCGTCGTTTTGGCAGCGCAAGCCATTTTTCTCATTTTATTTCAGGAAGGACTCACTATTAGTGCATATCTGCGCTGATTTGCCTCCTAAGAATTTACCGAAACATCCTTGAATTACGATTTTAGCACATGGCTCAACACGACGTGACATGAATGTAATGTTTACCCATCAACTTTACCTCTTCCACAGCAACGTCAAATGGTACTCAAAAAATCCAAATAAATTTGGCCGATCACAGAAGATGTATCTCATTATGATTGTTCTGGTCCCAGGTCTCGCGACATGGAGCAATGGGCTCGTTTTGTGATTATGTAATAAGCTTTTTACTCTGTTCGGACACCTGAGCTTAAAACAGGACTAACTGTTGCCGGACGTCGCTTAAAAGCGTGGTGCTCCGGCTTTCCATACATATCCCGGAGTTCTCATTGAATCGATGGATTTCGAGGAGCTCGCCGCATGGCTTGTGATCCAAAAGTCGACCTTGCTCCATCCCTGTCCGAAATGCCTGGTTCATAAAAACGGTGCCCTTCCTCTCGAATTCAACGTCTATTTCCCCGTACTCGGCACACGTGTCATACATGTGCAGCACCGCCGGCCAATATTTGCTTCGAAAACCCGCATTCCGAAAATGCATCTCCATGTTGACTGCAGACCCGGCTCCCAGATATAGATATTCATCTGTCTCCATCAATCCGCCGCCGTTCTCGCGTTCCATAATCCCGTCGTCTGTCTCTCATGCCCAGCCCACACCGTCCCCCTCCGTACATGGATGGTTGGGCTGAGTCCCCGCGCCGAATCTCCACTCTGCTAAAGCTGCCAGAAGTGAACTTGAAGATATACTTCCCTTAATATTCTCCCAACTCCCAATCTCACGCGACACCAATACCAGTCGCTGCCGTTTCTATACTTAATGCGTCTCTATACCACCGTCAACCTTATCCTCATTCTCGAATCATTCGCAGTATCTTCTTACGCACCGTCACCCTTCTCTCACTCTGTGGTGTGCCGTCCATTGAGCGCTCCGGCTTTTGAGGCTCACTCGACAACCGTGCGTCCGAGCTCCGCTTCACACTCGTTCATGCCTCTAGTCTCCCTTGCTTCTCGGCTATCCGTGCCACCCTACCTGTCCCGGACGTCATGCGATGCTCAAAATTACACATCAAATTCATCGGCCGCCGTGTACACTGCCGCTAACAGCGGCTCGAAGACGCGGCACTTGAAAGTCACCGCACCCCAGAGTGATGCTAATGAGATATTTCTAGTACGTCTATTGAGGATATGTTCACAAAGGATCACTCTTTAGGCTGCGACAATAGAAGTACGTCCCTTCATATCCCTTCGTGTGATATGGCCGTTGGAAAGATTTACATGGACCCTATCTACAGCGCCTCAGCGAACATTGTACCTGTCTTCTTTACGATAAACGTTCTCCCGCGGACATCATGCGGACTGGGGTAATAATATGTTGATTTGGGCGCTTTGTTATTTATATTGAGATGCTCAAGAAATTACAAAATTACGGAGGGGGATAGGTCGACACAGGCGGGGACAACTATGGAGGTCGATGCACAGATGCAAGAGGTGACTTAAGTGTGGATAATATTGGATGCGGCTGCGTGGGCATTTCGTGGACGAGAGTCGGCATCACCAGCTTCCTCTTCGCTGGTTATTGTCCGAGTCGTGTCGCGTAGTTCCCACATGCGAGGGATGATTTCTTGCAGGATCGAAGGGTGGGTGTGCCCGCTGGACAAGCGTGTACCAAACCACTCTAATGCAGTGTTGTGGGAAACTTCAAGGAGGATCATCCGCTAGCGCCCTATTTCTGCCGATGGTTCGGAGACCGATGTTCACGCCGGTGTGCGATGGTTGGAACCACCAGCCACCCCTAGAATAGCAGGCGCTCCTGCGCTCCAATGCCCGAGGTGCATGGCGAGGTTCCACGTGGTTCCCGGCTGTAATATAAGATACTTCTGAGTTCGACGGATAGAACTGTACAATCGTGCCTGAGTCAATATTGCCCTATCCTACCACGTAGTGCGAGTGTCTGCGTGCATCAAGGGTGATGTCAGGCCAGGCTTTGCCTGAGCCAAATTAAACATCGGTTCATTTCTCACTCCTCTTTGGTTTGTCTAATTGGACCACAGGAATTGTATATGCCAGTATCTCCAATTGTATGAAGGGAGGTAAATCCCTCGGATGACAACATCTATAGAGCTGAAGCTGTACCAATCTTACGAGACACCATTCGTCGAACCATCCCATCTGTCGAACATCTGCCCCGGCTTTCATTATAGAGGGAGTTTAGACACATCCGCTTCTCCCCAAACCCGCGAATGGCCGGCAACCACGTTTCATCCCGGACTTCTGGTGAATTTTGGATATCGCTGATTGAGGATAACTTCAGAGCTTCCGGAATGAGGAAACACCGAATCTACGTAAACTCCGCTCTTCATATCCTATCAACCCCCAGCAACCCACATATATCCCAGATCGATCGCAGATATGGCTTCAGCGTTCCCCCACGGCGGAAGTTCCCGCGAATACCTGAAAGCGTAGGTAGCGAAAAAAAGGACGACACAATCATCGATCTTGGTGACTTGGTGGGAAATAGTGTAGCAGGTGGGATCTGCAACCACATCGTCAGATGAAATATCCCTTTTTCTATTCGAAACACTATCACCAGGAGTTTCCACTATGTTTTTCCAAAATGAAGGCACCAGCACTGCGCTATGGAGAAACATGCCAGGTTTTGGAAGGTGGATTACTGTGAGTACCCCGCTCTCGGTGTGCACTGGACCATCGTTCGTGTACACGGTAAACCATGACTGGGCCGGAATGAGAGAGGGGGCAGTGAAGTCACGGTGGGATCAATGCAGCTCAGTCGTCGAGGGTAGTGAGAGATGTGTATAACATTCTCGCTCTCCGACCAAGGCTGCGGAGAGGACTCGTATGGTTCGATAAGAGCGTGTTCCGGGACGATATCGATGACAATAAGGAGATGGGGCACTTCGGTGCCCATTCGCCGACCCGATCCAGTCTCCAGGGATGAATATGGGCTGGGAAACAGCAAATTCCGCACTAGGAAAGATATTGTATCTCAAAAAGAAACCAAAAAACTCAGCAAAAACGTACATCCTTGTCCGGGGCACGAATCTCGAAGTTGCTGCAGTCGACTCCCGATTTGTTTTGGGCTTCTCTGTTCGCCGATTTTGTTCAAAATATACTGCGAGAGAAATTGATTTCTTCCTGGCTAACGACCGAGCATCACTGTCTCTTTGCAAACTGTCGGCCGAAATTGCCGAAGGCCTGAGCGGATGTCAGCACAATTCATTCACACTCTATGGTGGTAAATATCTTGCCTTCAAGGAGGGCAGTCTCGAGGTGAAGCGGCCAGACGGTTTCGCGTTTCGGCATATGCTGGAATTTTCTGTGACTCCAGAATAGATGCTACATGAGTTCTGGTCGGCCGAAAACGCGAGGAGTGTTCGTTTTGTATCGCCCAGGTCGTGTAGGTTTTGGTGCGTACATTGCATTATCGTGGAAGTTGATCGGGTACATTATGTTCGTAAATTGTGTGAATCCCTGTTTTATACTCAACTTGAAGGGATATATGCCCGACAATGCAGGAACGTCAATTCCGACATTTCCTGTGTACATCCTAATCGTGTAAATGTCCCAGAAGCTAAAGATGGCAATGCCATTATGACCTGACGGGTGGAACGATACCATCAGGGAAACTTCCTGGAACCGACAAACATCGTATCCGATTGCCGGTATAGCTTGATTCACCGTAGTAGTCGCTAGTTAGTTCGCAATTCGGAGCCAAAAGGAGTAAGAGTAGCATCCGAGTCGGATCTGCTGCCTTACGAGCATACAGCCATGATTTCTAAATTCTTCTCGAGAAGTGTGTCCCGGTACCACCGGGAAAGGACTCGCATGGGATCCAGGGGGATTTCCACTGTAGCATGGCAGCGAGTAACCATTCGAGAAGATGAACGCAACAATTTCTTTCCAGAAACTCAGAACACAACTGACATTCCATCCGTGTCTTGGGGCAGACGGACACAGATTCCCGCCGAACCTATACACTATTTCTGAAATCTTCCAGAAAGCCGACAACTCATCCATAATTATTTGAGAGTTTGCGCTGCAGCCATCTGAGCCACCAAGTGGCTCCCGATTTCGTTCCCTGTCAGCAGCTGGATTCGAGACTTTGCTAAGCACAAATCGGAAAAAAATATGTGGAGGATACATCGAAAAATCCCATTTGGAGTAGCCTTCAGCCACCAGATGGCTGCAGCGCAAACTTGCTAATGTGCTTCTTTATCCAATGTGACCATTAGTCTATTTATGAAATTCTGCCCTTGGCGCCATGAGAAGCAGCTTGGCCGACGTGGGACACTCACAATGTACCTAAGTTTATTTCCGACAGCTTTAATTCACGAGCTTGTTCAACTATAAATATGCCTGGATTGCGGCTTGAGCGGCGACATGGTCTATATACGTATGGTGCCGTTGGAGCAGGTTATGATTGTAGCATTCTGCGCAAAAAAACAACAAAAATTCCGTGTGTTGAGCAAGGTCCAAACAAATATATTACGATCGATTTGCAGACCATTCTCGATGACTTGAACCGCATGTACGCATCTAGGCCGTTGACATTGGCTCATTATTTCCGGTCCATTCCCTAGACCGTTGGGGCAATGATTGAATCTTCCCCGGGGACCCATTGTTGAGACAAAAGTAACACTGTCCGTAAATGGTATCCCCAAGATCACCGAGGCAGTCTCGTCATATCTGCAGACATAGCTGATCTGAGTCAAATGTAACTATTTGAACCGCCCGAGATGTCCGAGTGTCCATATTAGCTGTTTGATCCAAACCTGAGGATAAATGTTCTTCATGAGCACCGCACTCTCATGCGATTCGCTCTTTGTTGTCGCAACGGACAAGTCATGGATGACCATCGAGTGTTGCAGATGTGCAACATGTGTGGTCATGAATGTTCATCGGTGTTTCATTTCGATGTGCTTCATGCTGACAGATGCTGTCACAGATGCACCACAGGTGGTCAATTTGTAAGTGTAAGTTGACCATTGTGGGCATCAATGGTCCACATATGCTGTACTTTGTTTGGATATCGTCCCAATCCGCCATATTCTGTCCCGTTTAAGGCCGAATCAATTTCATGCAAATGTATTACTTTTCTGGATATTGATCCGCTCACTCTCGCATTACTCAGGAAATCATTTGACCCGCGTCAGTGCGGGCGCTGGAAGTACGAATGATTTAGATGCGGCAGGGCATAGCATTGAAGAAAATGCTGACAGCAACTTAGAAGAGCCAACCTGAGGGTTCCGTGAGTTCCGATTCATCCCCAGAATTTTATTCTGCCTTGCCCGAGGCTGCAAGGATGACTACATATCACTGCGAGTACAGGAACTGAATTCTACTGCTGCAAGAAGAATCTGAGAGACTGCGCATGCGGCGCGAAGGACAGTGCTTCAATGGCAAAGGCAAAGGTCATTTGAGTCGAAATTGCCCAGAAGAGCCTCCATTTAAGGCCCAACTCAAACTGCACATTTTTTGGACGAAGATGGAAGCAGCGAAGAAAAAGAAACTGAAGACGAGGCAGGAGACTCAGTGATTATGGCCGGAATGAGAGTTCAGAGGGAGAAGATGAATTATACTCCAGCGAAAACAATTTTGGAGATCATTATTCGATCTCCAGCAATGAATACTATGTCGGTGCACTGAAAATTGGTCTGCAATCACATCAGGGTCATCGTTGAGGCTCACGGATGCAGAGCTCAAGTTGGAAAGCTTGTGCTGATGTAAGGGTTTCGGCATCCAACAGCTGCAGTTTCGGTGATTACCGGACTATGGCGAGACGGCCCAGTTCCGTGGCCGACTGCAGTGAACTGCGGCCAGTTGCGGCACTGCGGCAATTCATATAGGACACACATTTGCACGTAGATTAGAATATATCAGAGTAGGTAGTTCTTTAGCTTTCTTGAATCCTATACCTCACCCACTCACCTTTCTTGTGACTGACTACTTGGTTTTCTTAGATTCTTGGAACTCTAACGCGGGTCTAACCTACTTCAAAAGTACTAGTATTTACAGGAGAGGTCGAGAGCGAGAACTCATGCATGCAGCAATGAAGGGGTGGCTCAATACAAAAGATCGACTTGGAGACAGACAAATAAAGCCAGGTTTCAGGCCCAAAATATTGTGCCTGCGACAGGGACAGTCACCAATTTTTAAGGGCATGGATGGGCATAGATGTGGCATGCATCAGGAAAGACCTCCTTTGGGAATAAGGCCAGATTGGCCTGAAAAAAGGTCCAATTCAGCCAAATTAGTTGCGTTAGGGCCGTTGGCTTTTTTGCGACCTTCAAAATAATTTAGTGCCAAATTGTCCCTAATTACCTGGGTTTGCCAGACTTTGGTATGCCATTGGGCTGGATTTCTTCTCGCTCTGCTTCGTTATTCGCACCAAATGAGCTCAAAAACCATTGTATTGCACGTGTATGTATGGACAGGTGGTTCTAACTACGCCAACAAACATGTAATATGACCAGTCTTTCGCCGACAGGAACGTGACCCCGACCCCATCTGTTCTAGGAGAAACAAATGTCCCACAGGGCCTGGTGTCACGGAAACTTGACAGCCTGAAAAAATGGGCATGTTAGCAGAAGATACGGTGCAGTCATGGTAATCTCGTAAACTCACAACATGGTTATTGCCTACCAACGGCGGCCTGCACAGCTTCTGTAAAGTGACATCGCAGCATGCCCCCGCGGCGCCGAAACATCGCCGCTGCAAAGGAACTTTATAAGAAAAATGAAAGGAGAGAAGCTGTGGGCGGGCTATCTGCTGCCATATTTCAGCGGGCCCACAACTGAATTTACTCACAATCGCCGCAACAACATTAACTCCAATGGACGTGCTATAATACCGTCTGACACATTCGTCAGCGAACACAGAAGGGTGCGGGTGAAAGCACAGACCCAAACTGGATGGAATACTGCCATCTTCAAAGAACAGGGTGGTGGAACTGTGACAGAGACTATGGTATCATAGGTACGCGCTGTGCGGAAAATGTATCAGGAACAGCACGGACGGGACAAATAGTCCAATAACGTACTGGAACGGTCGCTGATTCCAGCCCACTATAGTACATGATAAGTTTGGGTTCTGTTAACACGTTCAAGGGTGCGTATCACGCACCAGAATCCGACAGCCCTGTGCAGACTTTTTGCACCGATTCCACCAGCCGAGCACAAATAGCATGAGCCCAATCCAGAAAGACCTATGGGTGCTGTATGGGATCGGAATCAACAGAAGGTAAGGAGAGGAAAAGGTTCCTTACCACGTCATGAGTCGTGTATGTAAGCACGTCAATGTATGGACTATAGACAGTAGGCACAAGAGACGAGCAGTACAAATGGAAGTGCTGCATGATACCATGGTAGGAGTTAGTTTGTTTATGGCCACAGATAAGCTAAGTAACACACCCTGTATCAGCCCTAACGCGACCCAACGCCTAGACAAGGCCTACCTGTTAAATATCGTCAGGGAGAAACGGAACGGAACGCTGGCACGGCACTCACCTATGTGGAGGGATATATGCTCAGTGTGAGGGGTTGTTCAAGGCAGAAATGGCCAAGGAGGGGGACCAGCGAGGGACGACATGGGGGGAAAGGAAGAAGAGTTGTTGATATTTGTTGTCTGTCTATCCAAATACAGCCTCGAACCAACGGCACGTGCGGTCCCCGGTCATAAAACGCCGGTGTTACGGCAACCCTCGGCAACGGACTTCGAAACATTTCGATTTTTCTCAAAGTTGCTCTCCGACTCTCTCCACCTTCGGACGTGAGTTTGTGCTGAACCACTATACAATGACACCAACTGACATAATCCACACCTCATAGAATGATTTTTGAAAATTACTTCAGGCGGTCACAAGCCAAGCTAGGAAAATTGGCCAATTTGGCCGCTTTTCTCTAGATTATTCCAAATTACCCTAATTTATCCTAATTTAAAGTCGTAAACCAAATTTTCTCCAAATTAGCAAAGGAGATTTTTTCCTGATGTGTATGCTCCAGCATTTGTGCCCAATTCATGGCCATACAAAAAAGAAAACACGAGTTCCCACCATACAATGGGCATTAATATGCCCTGCAGTAATTACAGTGGCCTTAATTGCAAAAAACGCGTGGTGCACATGTGAACATCGACTCGACACGCGTGGTCATCCGTGGCCATGCATGGTCATGTCTGGTCACTGGGCTTTTGTCCAGTAACTCCTGCTATAGGATCCACTCTAGAACAATTGCCAGATAGTCCGAACACTGCACAAGTTCATTGGCGGCAGAAGTAGTCAGAGGTGACTTCAGATATGCAACAGATTGGCGAGCAGACGTCGATATTATTGCCCACACACGGCCGTCGTCCATGGTTGATGTGGGTCCAGAAGAGTGGTGATTTCGGGCCTTCGGCTCTGAGTTCAAGATCCGCCTATCTCCATTAGTTCTGCGAACCGCATCAATAAATAAGTTAGGGAAGTTGGGGAAGAAGACAGGAAGGATTCGATTCGATCTCGGACTTCCGCTGATTCATGAACCCTGTCACTTCGCACCACGAAGACGTCAATGTACCGTATATTCACCGGATCGGCGCTGTTACATTTCGACAGTACTTAGACCAAACCTGGACGGTTCAAGTGTCCTTTGCTCCGATATATGACACACCGCCTATAATAATCCTGGGACTCGGGTGAGTGGTGGTTGACATGGCCCGAAGAGGGGACTGGCAAAGAGATGGCAGCGGAATTCAACAAGGCAATGGACAGCACTGTCGTATCAGACAAGTATTTTTGTATCGGCGCTGCGTACCATTGAATCCACTTTTACAAATATATGTTTTTCGACTTAGATGCGTTCAGAGGCCAACTAGGATAAAGGAGGAACTTAGGGGATCACCGTGCACCTCAGAAATCGGCCATCACCGTAGTTGAAGAAGGGCGATTCCGATAGAGGTCGCTGACATTACTTGAAGGACAGCGGGGATTACAAGAGACGAAACAATCACCTAGCTGTGGTTAAATGAGCAATATATGGCAGTGAGACGACTTCCACGGGTATGCGCATCGAAAGTTACGTGAATAAGGGCAATAGCACGCGGCAGTAGAACGATCAGAAGAATTATATTGATACAAAAGTTCAGAACAGGCAGAATACAGAGGAAATCTACAATACACATTTAAATTCGAGCACATTAGGTAGAGTACGTTAGTTATAGCAGTGGGAGATCCACTCAAGCAGATCGACGCCAGCTGTCTGCCGCCCAGACAGCGGTTTTGCGGACAGTGTTCTGGGACACACCAGAGGGCCGTCCGTTTGAGGAGACGATGGCGCGTGGTTTCGGAGGTGCACCGAGCATTACGCCGCCGCTCATCACCTGCGTGACGCCGCCCTGGTACTTGTATCGCATCAGGTCAGGCTTCGCAGTGGGGGTGGCGCGCGGGGATGTGGAGGACGTGGTGGACAGGGACGTCGCGGAAGACGCGGAAGTGAAGGAGAAGCCCGAGTCCGAGATATCCGAGTCGGAATCGGACTCAGAGTCGCAGTCGGAGTCGGCGTCAGAGTCGGAGGCTGAGGCAAGTTCCTCGGCATCGAAGGAGTAAGAGAGCAAGGTGGGAATCCGCGTTGGGTTCAGCGCGCAAGTGGCACCTCTACGGGTACGGGCGGATACCAACGTGGCGCGCAAACGGGCGCCAAAAGGGGTCCCGGCGGGCAAGAGAGCAAAGGGACGAATGGAGGGCGAAACAGTTTTGACCACCGGGGACGCGGTATCCGGGGCTACCCAGAGAATCCTGCGGGGCATCGTCCCGACTTTGACGGCCAACGAGGATTCGGTGATGAAGATCTGGAGATCAATTCCGCTAGAAAGGAGGCGAATCCATTCGGCCCATCGCATACCGGAGACGAGACATGCGCGCTGAATCGCGAGGGGAGGAGGGCATTTGGCGGAGAGCAGAAATGATGATTCAGCAGGTAAAGCTGAAAGCGAGCTCTGAAGACAGAGCTGGAGGGAAACTATCGTGGCTTGGGCATGCGATCGCATAAGAGGTCGTGTGAGGAACGAGACAAGCTGGTTAACGGCGGCGGAAGAGGACATTGTCGGCGGGGTTCGTGAAATAAATGAAAAGGTCGAGGGATCCACCGGGAACCAAGAGAAATAACAGAATCTATGTATGGGAGACTGGTCAGCAAATGAACTAAATGTGAAGATATTTACCGACCGAGGGTTAGAAAAGAGTGTAATGGGCTCGTGTCGTCGTAATGAGGTCCGAGTCAAGGGCGTTAGAAATGAAAAGAGCGAGGCGGGTGAGGAGCGGAAGCTTGATTGTCAACAGCGAAGTGAAGCGCCTCTTATACTCGTAAAAGACAATGCCTCTACCGAGCCATTGTATTCTTGACGCCGGGCATTGTCGCAGAGAACAATAAGATGATTGGTCGCTTAGCCGTGAGAATTGATGACGTGATGGCCCTGGTGACGTGACATGAGTGTGACGCGCGTGACTTCTCTCCCTTCACACCCAGACGCCACTTGCGTCTTGACTTGCGTTGTCTACTCGATCGCCAAGAGTCTCTCGGTGACTGTACCGGGAATTGCGGCCTGGCGTCATAAAATCTCTTTGCACGGGGGCGGGGGTCTGAATTCCGGTGAAAAGCTCCCGCTCCTGGAGCAATACGCTTTGAACCGTGGCGCCAGGCAAAACAGAGCTGTCGGCTAGCTCGCGCTGTAATGTGGCTGAGCTGTGATTTCCGCCGCTGACAGCTTGGTGGAAATTTACGGTGTATCGAACCAAATTTACGCTCGGACTGGGCTCGGACAGGCTCGGACCCTCCTGCTAACCACTTCCCTCCGATCTTACAACGGAACATGTTGGTGATCTTTACAGTATGCACTGTGTACACTGGAATATCCACCCTAGTTTCAGTAAATGAAATTTCTAACCTAATCAAAATTCTAACCGAAACCGTCCAACTACTCCAAAGGAATCTTGCAGAGGCTGATCACCGGGACCTTTCAATGAGAATCCCGCGCAGGAGCTCCTCTTGAGGGTTATTTTTCGGCCGACCAACCTCCACATCGCAGTGGTCTCCGCGGCCTGCGGTTTGTGGCTGAACGTCAACTGTCATGCCGACCACCGCCTTGTCTCCGCCCTCGTGGTCTCCCTCGGAAACTCTCACATTCTCTGTTATTTTCGGATGATCTACCCTCATGTTTTGACCACCCTACGCTCTAGACCTCGGAAAAGCTGCGGCGCGGGCCATGTTCCCGTTCTCGTGGTCAACCTGAATCCGTTTCACGTGGCAACTTATTACCACCATTTGCTCTTGCAACCTCTGGGGATAGGTGCTTGTCGCAACCCATTTCTACAGCACATAGACAACGACGACTGGACCGTAAGGCTTGGCGTCCTCCGCTAGGTTGCTTTTCTTCCAGTCATGTATGACGTTGTGTCTTAACTTCATTTAGGTCGAAGTCGATCCCGTCAAATTTCGCCGTTGGTCCAGAACCTGATCTGATAATCCCATATGAACGACCATAACTGGGTTCATTTGCCCAGCATGAAGGTACGGGCTCGCCATTTACAGTAATGCTCAGCTGTAATGGGGCCTTTTATATTTTGCAGCTGTTAGTTTGTATCGCCGTGCCTTTCCCTTCCTTTGTGAGCCTCTTTCCCGATTAATTCAATTCCACTGGCGGTCACTGACGTTGTCAATCGCCGCTCTCCAAGCGTTATATTCTTCCCGGCGTTTCGGGCTCATAGATTGACGTGAGAGGACAGCTTCAGCGTCTATTATTGCATGTTCGGTATCCATTCACCCCCGGCGGGCAGATTGCCCTGTTCTTTCCCTCTTCGACAAATTCCCTCGCCCCACCGCTCCACTCGACGATCGACTTCTTGTTTTGCCTGTTGGACGTGAGAGCTTCCATTGAGGTTTCTCTCCTCGTCTCCCCGGTCTTATCGCCTGTCATTTCGTCCCTCGAAGCACCCATCGTACCATGACCCTTCCAATGCGCTCCACTTTTCCACATGTTTCATCATCATGTCGACCTCGCCGCCAGCTTCAATCGCTTAGTCAATGTTTTCCGCTTTCAGCGCTCCCGAATTCCGAAGCCACGAAGCATATAAAATCCACGACGTTTTCTCTCTCAAACCTCGCCCGATCACACTTTCAAGTCGGTACAAAAGCCCAACATGTTCTCCAAGCTATCGCTATCTTTTATAGTCACTTATGTGCTCATTGTACGCCTCTCCCTTGCCCGTCTTGACTGGCTAATTTAATTCCCGCCATCCAGTCCCTTGCGGCCGCCACCCCCACCACACCTCCTGTTACGTCTCCAACCTCGAACCAATGCTGTCAGAGCGTTGTCTCGTCCACGAGTGCCACTGCCGATGCAGTCGCCGCCATCGTCGGCATCGACCTGACCGGTCTTGACGTCCCAGTGGGCTTGAGCTGCAGCCCCATCACCGTAGCCGGGGACAACTGGTAAGCCCTCCCATAATTATATCTTCCACCTTACCCTGACAATAACTCGTTTGCAGCGGAAGCACGTCCGTCACTTGCGATGCTCCTGCAGTGGAGTGGGGTGAGTCCAGTCCACAATTAGTCAACATAGACTCCAGCTGAATCGCCTGCAGGTGGCCTCATTGCCATCAACTGCATCCCTATCACTGCGTGAGGGGTTCGAGTCTACGCAGGATTCGTGCAGATGAGCGCACGGATGGACTAGTTTGGTCGATGACGATGTTCTATGTATTTGTATGGACGAAATGTATGATTTTAAGCCGTCAAGCTGCCTCTCTCTGAGTCTCCCTCGTGGTTTTCAACGTGATTAAACTTTATTTCTTCCTCAATGAACCTACAGGTCGGCTCATGTTCAATTTTGGCCCCACCTTACGTGCACAGTAGACATCTCCCGAATCCCCGGCTTCTAATCGCGATAAGGTTGTACCCGAACATCCCACATTGCATGCTTTATCGTGGTCATTGACGAGTTCAACCTCGGCTGCAGTTCTGCGCAGCTGTTTGGTGTATGCTATGCCACATTTTGTGTCCGCACAAGTTGTTAACCGAGATTTCAAGCTGCGATAGACAGGATACGAAGATAATTGACACCGCCGACTGTACTAATTATATGACTCGTAATAATACCTCGTTGGGAGAGAAGGACTGGGCGAAGATATGGAATGAAGGGTCTCCAGCTGACAGACATGAGGCTTCCGTTGTCTCCTTATTCTTCCCAGCCTGTTTTTAAAGTTTTCATTTCAGGACTCTGTACTTGGAGCGATAACAGATAATATACATAGCTCCGTGATAGATCGTACATTCGCAGATATACGGGGCTGGGCCAGATGTAGGCCCGTTGCCTGCGCGGCTCGGTGCCACACATTACGGGTAGGATCATTCCTCCAACGGCGACAGTCGGCGCCAAGGATTTTACGAAGACAAAGAGTAGCTTGCTTATTTTGTTGGAGATATCAGATGCGCTGGCACCTGGCAACGATTCGCCAGCTTCCCGATCAGTTTCATCCGCGGTACGACCCGCCGCGTCTCAATGCATCCCACGATCCTCGCGAACTGTGCCTCCCCAGACTCGTCGTTCCACGTGACGGCCACGAGTCGGAGGTCAGGGTACCACCCCTGGGCATCTGCACCCCCGAGGAAATATAAAAGGTAGGCGGGCGTCGCGCGGAGGGTCGCCAGGCGCGGGAGGGCGCAGGTTGTGGAGTGTAGGGAATGCGCACCGAAGTGGGTGTGGAAGGAGAGGTCGAGCGTGTGGATGGACGGGTGCCGCGTGAGGAAGAGGTCGAGGTCCGGCACGACGATAGAGACGCTCCTCGGCCCAATTGTGAGCGACGCGAGCGTAGGTATCGTGAGCGCAGGCAAGATGAGGGACCAGTCTAAAGGCGAGAGATCGATGTTGTTGAGACAGAGGGACGTCAGGGGCGACGAGTTGAGCAAATGCAGCGACCATTTATAAAAGTTTGCGTGTAAGAGGAAGGGGGAGTGGATATTGAGAGCCGTGAGCGCCGAGTCTGAGACCAAGGGGAGTGCCACTATGCCCGCGCGCTCAGCTGACTGCAGACCTGCCACAGGTAGGTCGGCTGGTGCCGATGGGATATTATTGACATTGCGACAGAAAAGCCTCCGTAGGAAATTCCGGAAAGAAAATGTCGGCGCACCCAGAGATGGTGGACCGGGAGTCCGAGGAACAATTTTCAAACTATGGATAAACGGAGGTGGATCCGGAAAATACTCGTTGTTGTTCCCACTGTAGATTGTAATGCAAGAGTCTCCCCGTCTTGAGACGGTGTTCAGGAGCGCAGCTACAGCGACTAACTCTCTGCTATGCAGCGCCGATGAAGTGGCACTAGTGTAGAGTTGCAGGTGGCCGAGATTTGAAAGACGATTGGCGAGGGAATTCACAGCCGTGACAACCTCGAAGATCCCGTTTGGATTCGCACCTCCAAATCCAAAAGAATACTCAAGTGCACAGTCGATGACATTCACTGAGGTAAGCACAGTGGCGCGGTGTACAGCGCGGCTCAGTGTGAGGTGGTCTCCGGTGAAGTAAAGGGAGTGAAGTGCGCCAGAAAAGGATGGTGGGACATCAACACCAAGGCGCTTGAAGAGGAGGGGTGTCAAGAGGAGGTTCATCCGCCTGCAGGTCTCGGCAAGGTGCCAGAGACTGTCCTCGTCGAGCTCCGGAGCAAGAAGTAGAAGGAGCTCGTTGGGAAAAGCGAGCAGCGAGCAAGCAGATGCGTTCTCCTGGGACATCGTGGCGGAAGAGAGACGTGTTTGGCCTGCCATAACAATGACAAAGCCGCCGTAGCCAAACACTACTGCAACTCAACCGAAGCTCCAGAGGTCACGTTTTGTAGTTACCATATTCGGTTTGATCTGTGGGGACAAATCTCAAAAGCTAACTCAAGCAGTTTGCAAGCAGTACTTGGCATGGAGCTGCAAACGGCTTATCTGGATCTTCTACCTGAAGATCTGGCTAGCATGCTGGCTCGATGTTCTCAAAGCGGCAAAGCCTGACTCGGAGGCAGCTCTTGGGCAGCTCCGTCGACTCTCCTTGGTGTGCCAGTCGCTCTGCCTTCCACTTCTATTTCGAGATGAAACTTTCAACGCGGCGGCTTTATGCTTCGGAATTCGTTCGCGTAACTGCATTGACCGTTCGCAGCAGTCCGGCTGGAGAGCTTGTCACGGCCTCTACGCCGCGTTGGTCCAGTCCTGGAAGGTCACTGCCCATGGGAATTCTGCGGAGATGAGACGCTTGCTCCCGGCAAAAGCATTCCTAACCATTCGCAGCAACTGGGAACTTGAACATCGGAGCCGAAGGATTACGACCTCTTCCGAGTCCAGTGACTTTGAACCAGAATTTCCCGAAACAAAAATTCGTTCAATTCACTCTGGTTGAGGCCAATAGATTGAACATTTTCCTCATTTGCGGGACAGTCAGGAAGACGCGTGGCGGTGCGGCTGGCGCTTGTTGGGCGCCTAGCCATTAAATTCAACTTAACTGTACTCTTGAGAGTTAGGCACTCATCTGGGGCGCGGTTAAAGCAATGCTGAAGCTTTCCAGAACAACAATTTAAATAAACCAGGCAAAAAAAGGATTATATTCGCGACATTTACCACGAATCAACTCCCGGACGTAGAAGGTACAGAATCAACAACTGAATTCAGAATTTCGACAGAATCATTTCCCACTGCTGCTCGCCGCGCGCTCAGAGAGTGATGGGGAGGCAGTTGATGGCAATGAGACCACCTGGAATAAATGTGCAGTTAGTTCTCTGCGTGGAAGAGGTGAATGCTAATGTTCTACGCACCCCACTCGGCCTCGGGGGCGTCGCAAGTGACGCTGGTGGATCCGCTAAATGAGAGGGTGAGATTAGTGATTGATATCCGGATGGATGGACTGCTTACCAGTTGTTCCCGACCACGGTGATGGCTGAGCAGCTCAATCCAACGGGCACATCGATGCCAGTGAGGTCAAGGCCGAGGAGGGCAGCAACGCCGGAGGCAGCGGTGCTGGAAGAGGAGACAACGCTGTCGCAGCACAAGGGGACGGTCGGGGGAGTGACCGGAGGAGGGGGAGAGCCGTTGGGCATGGCGGCAGCAAGGGTCTGAAATGAAGGTCGTAGTCAGTTGGTGGAAAGAAATGCGGATGCGTCGCAGCGTACAATGAGCACAGAGGCAACCACAAAGAGCTTGGAGAACATATTTGTTTGGGAGAGAGCTTGAACTACGAGGGGATGTGTTCGAGTGAGGACTGAGACAGAACGGCGCGCTCTTTATAGGGTTTGCGCTCAGAGATTCCCGCGATTGAAGAGGCCTTTAATTTCATAATTAACCCAGGAACGAGGATGCAGAGGGTGGAGCGGTGGAGCCGTTTGACAAGATGCTTCAGCACAAGTGAAACTTAATTCGCCGCCAGAATTGTCGTGCGACAGAAATACGCGAGCGAAGTTGTGGAGCATTCAACGTGATCTCTGTTGTCGTCAAAGGGGATCTCACGTTCGGCTGATAAGAAAATGCAAAACGTGCCTATGTCTTTCCAATGTTGAAAAGCATCGTGAGCAAATTTCTTTGTTTAATACGCGATTAAGGTTCGGGATCATTCTGCACTGTGGGATATCTCACTGGAAATGGCATGCCAGAAGTGAGAGTGTTGAAAGGACATAACGGTGTTCCGGCGGGGCAAGAGCGCGGCCGAACAAATCTGGAACATCGCATGTTCGGTTATCGACTATCGACGTCATTGACAGAACGATTTGACTTGGATGCTGTTAACTGACGGCTCGAATCAAATCCATTTCAGAGGAAAAGCTCAGTTTGGGGCAATCCAGGGAAAGAGAGTCCTTCTTGAGTTCGTGACGTCATTGCATGCTCAACGAACGATATCGAGCACTCACAGGACTGTCGCAGTTGACTTGGTATGATGTACAAGACGTGATGTATATCAGCCGCATGGGTTGCGGGCCTCCACTGTGAAGTACCGGTCCCGAGGACTCGACGTCATATTTGTATCGGCGTTTGGGTTCATGCGAGTAAATCAATGCGACAGATCTCTGGATCAGGCACATAAGTTCATTGATCCAAACCGTCCCATTGCGGAGCCTGAATGGACTATGGCCTCAAATAATCTCTCTATCTCTTCGCTGCGGTCTCAGGCAGTGATGGGGATGCAGTTGATGGCGATGAGACCACCTAGAGATAAATCCGAGCTCAGTGTTCGCAAGGGAGAGGGAGAAATTAATGGGTACGTACCCCACTCCTTCTCGGGGGCGTCGCAGGTGACGGTGGTGGAGCCGCTAAATGAGGAGTTCAGATTGAAGATCAAGAGTGATGTGCGGATGCGCTGCATACCAGTTGTTTCCGGCGACGGTGATGGGCGAGCAGCTCAAGCCAACGGGAACATCGAGGCCAGTGAGGTCAAGGCCGACGAGGGCTGCAACGGCGGAAGCCGCGGTGCTGCTAGAAGGGACAACGCTGGAGCAGCACTGGGGGGAGGACGGGGGAGTGACCGGGGGAGGGGGAGTACCGCCGGGCATGGCGGCAGCAAGGGTCTGAAATGAAGGTTGTAGTCAGTTGGGTGAAAAATGCGGATGTATCGCAGCGTACAATGAGCACAGAGGCAACAACAAAGAGCTTAGAGAACATATTTGTTTGAGAGAGAGCTTGAACTACGAGGGGATGTGTTCGAGTGAAGTTTGAGGGAGGACAGACCACTCTTTATACGTGTTCCGTCCAACCATTCCCGCGATTATGCAGGGTACTTGGAGTCCAATTACCTACGACTCTGTGGAGCCATTCGACAACGCAAAACCATGGAATGTCGGCTGCACATGAATGATAACTTAATCATAATCCCTCATTCTGGGGGCGGACTGCGAGCAGGTGGGGCGTCTGTGGAGTAATTCAAATATATATATATATATAAAAGAACGTCTCGCACCTTTCTCACGTGCGCATTCCAGCGTTTCAGAGTAGAGCTTCAAGTTTGATCATGCATTGTTAGCCGCAAGAAATGATCCTTGAGGTCCGCTCTAGCTCTCCTAGAACCACTCTTGCAGTGTCTTTCACCCCTAATAAAGAAAAGTGACAAAATTGATGCATACATGAGTATCCGTAGCGATGTTCTGGCGGGGGAAGAGCGCGGCTCATCAAGCCCAAAACCGGAAGATCTTCACATCCTTGGGCATTGAGTTTCGACGTCATTGGAATCGGCTGTCGAAGGGTTACATGAACGATGTGTATCATGGTCAGTCGGGGAATCGAAAGAAAATTGCTGCCTAGTATGCCGGGGTATATTTGCGTCCTCGATGTCATGGGCGTGCGTTCTGCTATACCCCCTATTATGATGTCGTCAAGCCTTGTGTCGGTTCCAAAAGAAGCTCTTCTCACGAAAAACTCATGGATCGATCCAGGATCACGATGAGTCGGGTCCTCGGGGATCCCTGGCAAATGGCTGTCCTCGGACTAACTCGCAGCTCGACTCTCGGTATAGCAGAACGCACGCCCATGACATCGAGGAAAATATACCCCGGCATACTAGAGCTTATTTGCAACCGATGAAATTTGAAAACAAGCAGAGAAACTAAGCGAAACTGTTGAGAAATAGAGGCTCCACAACCGAGAAACGTCATCGGAAAACCAGCCAAATTTCTGAGTTCGCTGTAGAACTGTTGAGAAACGTAATGGCTCCACAATCAAAACAGCTGGCGACTTAGTACAGAGAAATCCATTTTTCTGCGGTTGCAAATAAGCGCTACTAGGCAGCAATTTCCTTTTGATTCCCCGACTGACCATGATACACATCGTTCATGTAACCCTTCGACAGCCGATTCCAATGACGTCGAAACTCAATATGCTGATGCGCCATCATTCTGGGCCAAATACGGAAAAAAACCGGAAAAATCGAATGTTCAGCTTGAGCTAGGATTTTTTTGAGCACAAACCAAACCTGTCAGATTGTAGTTCAGGATGTTCTCCACCATTCCACATTTTGAATTATGCAAAAAGATACAGGGGTTGGGGAGATATGTGGCTCTTTGGAGTCAAAAAAGGTATCGGATAGCAAGAGCCAATAGGACATTTGGACTGTTCAGAAGTCGTCTGGTCTAGATTGATAAAGGAAGAGTACATTCTATGGACTCTGTTTGATGAAGTTTGAGATGCGCCAGACATGCTTCGAGAATGGATTTGGCCCGGATCTTCACAGGCACAGATCTCGTGGCTGTATTCGAGTAGCAATTTAGATGAAGTCATCTGACGGTTATCCCAGTAGATTCGAAGTGGAAATCAGAATGAGGGGCCAGCCGTAAAGATGAAGTGGAGTACGGGATGCATTACAACAAAAGTTGGTGCCGAGGTTTTCTCACACAATTTAAACAAACACAAAAAATGGGTTATATTCGCGACATTTAACACGAACGCGCCCGGACGTAAAAGGTACAAAAAATCGACGACAACAGAAAGTCAAAATCTCGACGAAACCATTCCTAACAACGCTATCTCTTCGCCGCGGGCTCAGGCAGTGATGGGGATGCAGTTGATGGCGATGAGACCACCTAGAGATAAATCCGAGCTCAGTGTTCGCAAGGGAGAGGGAGAAATTAATGGGTACGTACCCCACTCCTTCTCGGGGGCGTCGCAGGTGACGGTGGTGGAGCCGCTAAATGAGGAGTTCAGATTGAAGATCAAGAGTGATGTGCGGATGCGCTGCATACCAGTTGTTTCCGGCGACGGTGATGGGCGAGCAGCTCAAGCCAACGGGAACATCGAGGCCAGTGAGGTCAAGGCCGACGAGGGCTGCAACGGCGGAAGCCGCGGTGCTGCTAGAAGGGACAACGCTGGAGCAGCACTGGGGGAGGACGGGGGAGTGACCGGGGGAGGGGGAGTACCGCCGGGCATGGCGGCAGCAAGGGTCTGAAATGAAGGTTGTAGTCAGTTGGGTGAAAAATGCGGATGTATCGCAGCGTACAATGAGCACAGAGGCAACAACAAAGAGCTTAGAGAACATATTTGTTTGAGAGAGAGCTTGAACTACGAGGGGATGTGTTCGAGTGAGGTTTGAGGGAGGACAGACCACTCTTTATACGTGTTCCGTCCAACCATTCCCGCGATTATGCAGGGTACTTGGAGTCCAATTACCTGCGACTCTGTGGAGCCATTCGACAACGCAAAACCATGGAATGTCGGCTACACATGAATGGTAACTTAATCATAATCCCTCACCCTGGGGGCGGAGTACGAGCAGGTGGGGCGTCTGTGGAGTCCAAATATATATATGTATTTATATATATATGAACGTCTCGCACCTTTCTCACGTCAAATCAAGACCGCGGAAGCGAGAGGATTGCGCATTCCAGCGTTTCAGAGTAGAGCTTCAAGTTTGATCATGCAATGCTAGCCGCAAGAAATGATCCTTGAGGTCCTCTCCGGCTCGCCTAGAACCAATCTTTCAGTGTTTTTCACCCCTAATAAAGAAAAGTGACAAAATTGATGCGTACATGAGTATCCGTAGCGATGTTCTAGCGGGGGAAGAGCGCGGCTCATCAAGCCCAAAACCGGAAGATCTTCACATCCTTGGGTATTGAGTTTCGACGTCATTGGAATCGGCTGTCGAAGTATTACATGAACGATGTGTATCATGATCAGTCGGGGAATCGAAAGGAAATTGCTGCCTAGTATGCCGGGATATATTTGCGTCCTCGACGTCATGGGCGTGCGTTCTGCTATACCGAGAGTCGAGCTGTGAGTTAGTCCGAGGACAGCCATTTGCCAGGGATCCCCGAGGACCTGACTCATCGTGATCCTGGATCGATCCATGAGTTTTTTCGTGAGAAGAACTTCTTTTGGAACCGACGCAAGGCTTGGAGCGATGTCATAATGTGCCTTCCATGTCCAAGCTCAGGCAGAGTAGCTGGGATACATGCGCGCAACACGTGGGTGATGATCGGCGTCTGCAGAAATATTGTGGGTGAATGTTTAGTTCAACAGCTCCCATTCTCCGAAACGCCACATCGGAAAAACCTCAAAAATGTGAGCAACATCACGTATTGAAGCCATAAAAAATCAAAAGCTTCAACTATACGAGAGTGTTCGCCCCGAAGGCTTGGAGCCTCAATAGATAGGTTGCGCAAAAGCCGCACGGGCCGCATGCGGCTTTTGTGCATTGTGCAATGCCGCAGCTTTTTCTTCACTGTTCTTGGTTCTTGTCTTTTGAAGTACCATTCAATGCCTCCTAAATCTCATATTCCACTCCTGTGAGTGGTATGTTTTGGATGTGCACCCATAGGAGGCCATATTTTTCAGGCATCACAAAGGCATCACTCACTTTTTGCATACTTTGATGTCTACCACGCAGCAGAGGCAACACCGAGGATCTTCCCTGTCCCCACAGCACTTCTCCTTCGCCTCAGGTAAGCTTATATCACAATACTTAATTGACACCTCTCAGATTTCGAATTTACCGTGCGGCTTTGCACAATGCACAAAAGCCGCATGCGGCTCATGCGCAACCTATCTAATATAGGTACCGATATTTTGTTCTAGGCCTTGTTAACGAAGTGGAAATGGGAATGGTGGAGATTGAATAGATGCATTTTATGACTGCTTTTTTAAGTTCCCTTGAGTTTCAGAGCCGACTGACGTCAAATGGGGCTCGATCCATCAAAGTAACCCGAATGCAATAAGCCCACAAACGTCCAGGTTCCCCCAAGAAGGCAGAATAATTTCAACGAATGATTCGTATACTGCGGATCAAGGTCTTAAAAGTTACCATGATTTCGAGGGCTTAAGTATGCGCCGCGAAGACATTGAAATCCTCCCGTCAGGGGTCTTCGGTGCGATTGAGAAGTAGTCTCTTACTGCCAAGTTACTGGTACCATCAATGCGTTATGGTTGGGGCATGAATAATTTCTGATCCAGACATCGCGTGTATCGGAGGGGGGAGCGAAGAGTTGGGGAAGAGAAACAGACGCATAATTACAGGCAGACAATACGATCTCGCGAGCCGAGGTTCTCCTCCGCCACTTCCGTCATTTTGTTCCTACACGAACATTCTCCGTGGATTTCCGCAAAACGTGCCGTAACTGCCGTTCGATACATACTCTCCACAGAAGAACGATACCGAGGTTCCGTACATTGTAAGCCATTCGATATTCGCACGGTCAACCGATGTTTCTTGCGCTGCGACGTGGAAAGTCGGTAAAGGGACGGCATAACCCGGTTACAGAAGACGCGGCATCAGACCCGAAGATCAAGCGGAGACGGCGGAGTTCTAAAGGGGCTAAATTTACGAAGACCGGCTTAACAATAACATTGTAACAACGGCATCCCACGTTATATTCACGGTTATCATGAGCCTTAACGCCACCAAAAGCACAAACAGGGTTCTAAGCGCATGCACTCCGGTGTTGTACCTCCCGGTAAGCCTAACTGAAATGAAGACCCAATATATTTGCAAAAATATATTGTACGGAAAGGCTTTTGCTATCTTGGGTGTTTGTGTTCGTGCACGGGTCCTTATTCCATCAGAAAATCCCGCAGAACCTCAAAAACCACTCAGTCCTCGCCGAATTTTGCGAATTCCAACTCGTGCCTTCGTATTGCCGCGCATTACCCCCCGTGCTCCCATTTAAACGCGGCTGTAAGAGCCACAGTCCCTGCCCATACAATGTCCACTCGCAAGGATTGCATACGCGGTATCGACATCTACAAAACTCCCAGTCACCTCTCTGCGGAGGCGTTCGAGGAGAAGCTCCAAGCACACATAGACGAACTTATGGCGCTCCCCGCCGCGAAGAAGGTCCTCCAGTGTGATTTAGTCAGTAAAGCAATTCTGTATCAGGTGCAATCTAATGACCGAACGTCGCAGATGATACCGAACAAGAACATAGAGGAAGAGATGGCGAATGCGGGGTTGCCGGGGGCACAGAGCACCATTGTCGTCTTAATGGAATGGGAGGTCAGCGAGCATATTTGTGCAACGTGAGGCTGACCTTACGATCTAACCATAGAGCGTCGAGGACATGCGTGCCGTGAGTTGTCAAAGGACTCGCATATAACCTGTTTTGAGATCATACATTCAGCAGTTCGCCGGAGACGCCGAGTTGCACAAGTTAATTTCGCGGGGAATGGCCGACTTCAACCTGCACTTAGACAGCGAGACGTTCTCCGTGGATGTTGTCTGAAAAATTAGCAAGTAGCCCTATAGGAAAATACCAGGTTATGAATTTGCTCGTGAATAGCACCATGCTTACTCCCAATTCGGATATTGCGATCAAGTCTCAATGTGTCTCTCGGCGTCCCGTGTTTTCTGAAGCTCTCACTGTGTTCAAGGCCCCCCTAGCCTCAGTCTGTAAAGGTGTGTATAGGTCTGTAAAGGAATGCCTAGGAGGCTAAACAGACTCTGTGTAGGTCTACTAGACTGACCTGATCACAATTGTGGCAAAGTGTGCGTAGTGCCTGACCAGTTGTGTATAGGTCACCTAAGCTGACCCTGTGTAGGCCAGTGCAGGTACCTAAACTCATCTCTACCCAACTACACTGGGATCAGTCCCGTGTTTATTCAACCAAAAATTAAATTTTCAACACTTCCGACTGTATTCCGAGAAGGTGAGTCTAGGAAGTTAGGCAGACCTAGCCTGACATATACATACCTTGGCAGACCTACGCACATCTACACACAGCTACACAGAACTAGACAGAGCTACACAGAGATTGTGTAGGCCCCTAGACAGATGTGATCTGCCCAGCTAAGCATAGGGACCTTGCCAGATGGTAAGTCTAGGGGGGCCTTGACACTGGGGGCAAAGACCAATGCATCTGAAATCAGATGCGTCAAAGGCACCTGGTAGGCACTTGCTGATGCAATCCAAATGGGGTGTAACCAAATGGGGACCCGGGCAAAGGGTTTCTTTGTCGCCCTTTTGTTTTCCCCCACCCAGGAAAACAAAAGGGCGACAAAGAAACCCTTTGCCTGGTTCCCCATTTGGTTCCACCCCATTTGGATTGCATCTGCAACTGCGTACCGTATGCCTTTGACGCATGTCGAATCAGATGTGTTGGTGATTGCCTCCAGTGTGAACGCAGTGTCTAAATGATGTAGAAATTAGGGCTGCTTGTGATTAACTCTATCTGCCTGTCATATTCCATTGCGTTCTGTTTCTTTCAGGAGACACCTTAAGCTGTGCTATCTGTGATTCAAGGAAGGCTGTATGAAATGTGAGGGAGCAACATATAAAATTTGTCCAACGAGTATTTCTACCCGACGAGCTCTTCAAGCTTTCCCACAAACTGCGGTTTGTTCAAACCTTTGGAACATTTGCCTAGAAGAATAAGATTGAGCTCTCAGTTGAAGTGTTTCCCCGATCCGAGCTGTGCTGCGTTCGGCAAGCCAAGGATTTGCGAGGACCAATTGACTGGTTGGGGAGCAGGACCGGCGGGGACGTCGCTGATTCGTCGGGCGTGGGCTCCTTGTATACTTGATGAATCCCCTGGGCGGAGTTCGGGTTGATCAGCCAGCAAGGACCTGGGAGAAAACGAACTCGGATGAGTCACATACAGAACAAAAACATAGGTCGTAAACTCGTTGTTCAGACATTTGGACCACGCGAGTATAATCAATCCCCCCCCCCCCCCCAAATGAATCCATAACAAGTATATTGGACCCACCTTCGGTGCGGAGTCCAACATCATCATGCTGCTTCAAGTGGTTTTTTTTTTTTTTTTTTTGGTGGTACGTAGGCCAGAAGCAACTAACGATAGGTTAGCCCCGCTGGTCGGTAAAGTTTGAAAAGTTACTTTCGGGGGAGTGGTTTACACCACCCAGAGAAATGCTTTGCGCACGCCTGAGGGCAGTGTGGGACTGTCGCACTACCCAATCCCACGGCTGTTGGGCCGTCGGGGAGGGGTCTGAGGAAAAGCACGACTACCCACTAAAACTCTGGGCTCCCGGAGCCAGTCGGCCGGTAAGCTGTATTCATCGTCCAAGGTATTGGACCAGGTCGCAAGGACCAGCTGAGGCGCCAAAGCGGGGTGCTTTCCCATCTTAGGTCTACTAGCTAAAGTTCTGTCCACCTGTAGCCTTTGGTTTATCACGAATTTCCATTTATTCATAATTTCATCTGTCGTTGCCGGCTCGCCGTCCCGGGAAATAACCCGGTCGTTCCGCAATCTCCAGATCATGTACGCGGACTCCGACATCAAGATTCTGTACAGGCGCTGCGTGCCACGCTTGGGTTTCCCCTTATCATCTCGGAACTCCGCGAGGCTGCAGCCCAATATCGTGCCTAGCGACACCGTTGGCCAGTCAGATTCCCGTTCCAGCCACAGGGTCTCGGCAGCCTTCCAGATAATTTCTTGTCCCGGGCTCTGGCACCCGTTCTTCAAATGCTTTTTATTTCATTGACATACGGTGCCGCACTGCCGCTCGCTAACGCTCGCAGCGCGCGGCACCTCCATGGGCGTGGGAGAATGCACGTGCCAAAAGCGTGACTTTATCACCTGATTTCCAGTGGCTGTGTCCGTCGTCTCTTAATATAGAGGACATCGATCGATCGATTTATTTGCAGAATAAACCAATCACACAAAAAGGCCTACAAAAGATGCTACAAGACCCTACAAGCCGTAATGGACAAATGGTACCCATCGTTTGAAAGGAATATTTGGTCCTCCCCGTAACTTGGTTACAGCAAGATGGAGCGCTTTGGCAGCTTGTGTTAGATCGGGGAGGACTGGAGGCTCAGAACTTGGGTCACAAGTTTTGAAAAGATGTTCATAAAATGTATCGGCAATTTGGGGACCATCAAGATCATTCATGGTCCTGGCGAGGTTAGATTCTTGCCAACAGAAAAATCAAACAACTTACCACATTGTCGCGACTACTCCGCGAAACCCTGCGAACAACAGAGTTGCAGCAAGGTGCATGGCCTCGTCTGGAAGACCTTTGTCCCCCTTCGCTGTCTCGCAAGCACTGAGAAAGGCTAATGACATTGAGTTATGAACATTCAATGCATCATTGCCTTCTGGCCGACGCATAATCTCTGAGACCTTCAGGCGACCATCAGTGAGGATGAGGCCGCTGTTAAGCGGGTGTGCCATATCTTGAATTCCATGGCACGCAAAATGTATTATTGATGATTCTCGTAGATGCGTCCGCGCAGACTCTACTGTGGCCGGCTTTGCTTTACCGAGAACAGTGAGCCATTGATCAGGTACTATTTGTTCAATTTTCTTCAATTCTGCTATGGCACCTGGCAATGGTGGACAATTCGATGTCTTTGGTTGTATAATTGTCGTCATTTTAAACATGGCGGCAGCCTGATCAGGAGGGTCAAGCAACGCAGCCAGCGTAGGTGTGTAGGACGACACGATGTAGTCCGAGGCGCACTCCGTTGACTCTGAACCATATATGCCAGCCGCATGCAGAGGAAGGAAGGTTAGAGACCCAGTGGGGCACCACCATAGGCGTGGCGGGTCAAGGGATTTCTACAAAGATATAAGTTGTCATTTAACTTCAGAAAAAACTTTACTTGCCTCTAAATTGAGAACGTTGAGCACTGGTTTTACAATATTTCTCCACAGGTCGGCCAAGAGTCCTCTAAAAACCTCATTGTGGTCTACATTGACACTCCCCTCACGTCCAGCATATAGTCGAGTTTCTAATTCAGATAAATCCTGGGAACCGCGATATTCGCGTGCTGTCGCAACAAATGTGTCTAAATCAAAGGTCGGGTTTGAGAGTCCACGAGTAAGATCTGCTAGGAAGTCTAATCTCGGAAGGATCAACTCGGGAAGCCTAAGAAATTGAACGTCCTCCGTCGATGTTACAATGAGTGCAAAGCAAGTTAAGTCAGTGCTGGTGAGAATGACGACTGGACCAGAAATTCCGGCCTGTTTCAATGCATGGAGATGTCTGATTTGCAGAAAATCCTCAAAGCCAGGCAGCATTCGGACGGATCGGATGACCTCTTCCCACTCCTCATTCAGTTTACGGCACCGGACACCCTCAGATTCAACAGAAATAATTGCATCTTGCATATCGTCGAATGGATCCCTAGAGGTGTCTCGGAAGGAAGCCTTCTCAAGTTCCCCAGACACTTCTGCCAGCCTATGAGCCAGATCGGGCTGAATTTTGGCTAGCCTATCGAGTGGTGTTCGGAGGTGCAGTGCTTGAGACCAAAACACAGAACGACTGGCCTCCAAGAATTCAACTGCAACATCAAATTGATCATGATCGACAGCACAGCTGGCCGCATCTGAAGCTAGAGCGGAACCATGTGCACCGGATAAAATCTCCTGACGAGACTGAAGATCCAGATAAAGTGCCGCAAGTTGCGGGAGGAACCCAATTGTAGCACGGTATGCAGGCAAAGCTGAGGCATGATTATGCAGATCTGCGGCCCAGGCCCAAGAACGTGCATTGTTAAAGCGAACACGAGGTGGGGAAGACAGGTACACCACAGCCTCCTCAAACAGTACACATGCTTGGTCGAGATTATCATTATCCTCGGACTTCCCATGCATTGCAGCAAGGCAAAGTGCGAGATCATTGAGTGAAAGAGGGTGGTCAGGGTGAGGGGGAACACGAAGAGCCAGTGCTTCTTTATTAAGTTTGATGGCCTCATGAATGTCCTCGAGCGCTCCTTGGTGCTCATATCTTGTCCGGAGTGCAATTGCGAGGTTACTGAGAGATGCACTACAGTCTGGATGCGGTGCTGCGCGAAGAGTCAGTGCCTGTCTGTGGAGTTCAACTGCCTCGTCAATGTCGTCGGGATTTCCTTGCTTGTCAAATCTGGTTCGGATTGCAATTGCAAGATTACTGAGAGAAGAACTACGACCTGGATGTGGTGGTGCACACAGAGTCACTGTCTCTCTGTGGAGTACAATGGCCGTATCAATGTCCTCTAAGTTTCCTCGCTGCTCAAACCTTGTTCGGAATGTGAGCGCTAGATTACCTAGGGACATGCTACGGCCCGGGTGCCCGGGTGGACGAAGGGCCAGCACCTCTTGGTGATATTCAATGGCCTCATCAAGGTCCTTTGGATCCCTCCGTGTCTCAAATCGTATGTGTATCAAACTCGCAAGATTGTTGAGGTGGTTGGCCCATTCTGGATGAGGTGGTGCACAAAGTGCTAGTGCTTCTCTCTGGAGTTGAATGGCCTCATCAATATCTTCTGGAGCTCCTTGCTGCTCAAATCTTGTTTGTATCGCATTGGCCAAGTTGCTGAGAGAACTGCTGCGGTCTGGATGAGGGGGCAAACGACGAGCCAGGGCTTGTCTGTGAAGTTCAATAGCCATGTCAATGTCGTCCAAGCCTCCCTGTTGTTCATATCTTGTCTGGAGAGCACATCCCAGATTGTTGAGTAATAGTCCGTAGGCTAGATGAAGTGGTGAACAAAGTGCCAGGGCCTCTCTGCAAAGCCCAATGGCTTCGTCGATGTCCTTTATATCTCCCTGGCGCTCAAATCGGGCGATGAGTCCATTTGCAAGATTGTTAAGCACCATGATACGATCTAGATTTGGTGGTGCATAGAGAGCCAGTGCCTCTCTGTACAGCTCAATCGCCTTGTCACTGTCCTTCAAATCACCACATTGCATAAATCTTGTCTGGAGTGAATTTGCCAGATTATTGAGCAGCATGCTATGATCTCGATGTGAGGGTCCCCCCAGATCCAGTCCCTCCCTGAAGAGCGTGATGGCCTCATCAATGTCCTTTGCATTTCCCTGATGTTGAAATCTTGTGAGAATTCCATTTCCTAGATTGTTGAGAGATGCTACACATTCTGGATGAGGTGGTGCCCGAAGAACCATGGCTTGCCTATAAAGGTCAATGGCCTCGTCAAGATCTTTTGAATCCCCCTGCTCCCCAAATCTCTTATGGAGGGCATTTGCCAGATTGTTGAGAGAGATGGCACAATCTGGATGAGGTGGTGCACGAAGAGCCAGTGCCTGTCTGTGGAGTTCTATGGACTCCTTGATAGCCTTTGAATCTCTTTCTTGCCCAAACTTGGTGTAAAGTGCTTGGGCAAGGTCGTTGAGCAGCTTTCCCCGATCTGTAGATGTGGCCAGAGCTAGTGCCTCTCTGTGCTGTTCAATAGTTTTGCTGATATCTTTTGAATCCCCCTCCCTTTTGGCTTCGATACGGACACCGTCGAGGTCAGTCATATCGATCTGGTGGATCAGGATGTTGATTGATTTTGATTTTATGCAAAACAAGTGGATTCGTACCTGGATACAGCAGAGTATAATTCCGAGTGTTGTGAGAGATCGGGCAGGAGGAAATGTGGGGCGCGAGATAATATATGCCATCGTGCACAGGTTTCAGAAGTTCTTTCTAAGCCATCACGGACCGAATTAGCCTCCGCAGCTAGTTAGCCGAGGTTAGCCTAGGTCAGTCGTGACGCGCTCTGCAGTAACCCCATACAGCAGCTATTCTCTCCTTGTCCTCTCCACTCGCCTTCAAAAGTTGCGTTTTCATTATCCATCTGTATCTGCAGATATCGCAGACTGTGCCGCTGAAGGATGGGATATTCCTGCCACCACAGACTGTCCATTTTATAGTTTAGACGAGACTTCATGGAAGAATTTTGCTTTCGCTAGGCGGTACTGACCCACAACTCTTCAGTTCCATCCGCAGGTAAATTGCCATTTTGCGCAGGCAATCGCAGGAATTTCATACTGTGTTTTATGATGGATATTGGGACTTGATTGTTCAGGGGTAACATTTATGCTATGTTGTAGCCTACATTCGCCGACCTTTTCTGTTCTCACAAAAACCGTTTTCCCGTTACCTCTCGTATACATATTCTTCGACCATCCTGTCGATCCGGATGTTCTGATGGAATTTCAACTAGTACAGTACACCACTGCCTCCTGTTTCCAGCGGGTTCGACGTGTGCCCCCAAGTCTCTTCGATTCTTAGTTATTCGGTATGATGATGTAAAAATATTTTTCTCGAGCATTGGACCACCGGTTGTGGGAAAAAACACGCTTGTGCATCGATGAAGCTCCGGTCTGCGGCGGTAGAACGTAATTTATTCTTCGGGTACTTAGTATGGCTATTACGGCTCGACCACCTTTCATATGATATTTTTTTCTTTCCCACTCACCGACGTCGACTGTGAAAATTTCGTCGACAATTTCAGAATTCTGTGGACAATTTTACACTCTAACGTGCGCATGGATTGACCTTGGCCCCCGACTCGTATATAAGGTTATATTAATCGCCGTATGAATGAATCCTTCAGATTTTACTGGGATTCCAAAACCTTGTGTCCCGACTCCCCTTCTGAGTTGCCTCCTTCAGCCTGGAACTCATCCATGGCAAACAAAATCTTCCGTCCCTTGCACTCGGACGAAATAACCAGTCGCTAGGGATTAAATAAATAAACTGCACAAGACTCGGAGCGCGCGGTGCTGGACTGCATTTTGGCGTTAAGCAAGCTTTGATAAATTTAATTCCACTATGCCTCACGCCTCACTGAAATTACGAAAATTAAATACACTGTGAGCTTCGTACTTACCTTTTTTTTTTTTACGCAGGCAGTACCGAATTCGAAGCAGTTGCAACGGGCGCTTGACGGGCGCCTCCGAACATTCGGGTTCGTCAAATATATTTTCGCCCAGTGCCTGTTCCGCTGGCACTCGTATCAGTAATATATACGCCAATGCCGAGTATTTCCCGCCCGACTAGGGTGGACATAGACTGACAGAGATATGCTTTTTACATTCGGTGGTATGCGCTAATAGGTGTGCAGTACATATACAGCTGCGGTGGGGGTCGTAAGTGCGTGTCGTATCGTAAATCCGTCGTGAATATCCGAGTGGAGAGGTACAGGCCAAGAAAAGGAAACGAAGACGTGGTAGCGGTACAGATGCAGATGCAAGATGAGAGTAAGTAGGTGTAGGGTACAGTACAGGTATGGATGCAGATGCGTGGGGATGCGACGAAGAACAAGACGTGAGACCAAGGACAAAGACATGAGACCCAAGAAAGCGGAGGCGAAGGAGGCGCTGGCGCATGGCGCGCGGCATCGACTAATCCGCCACAGTCGCCCACCGTCCCCTGCCCGCCAACACCGCAACAATAATCAGCCACACCGCGATCCTCGCCACGCGGCCCAGCGCCGCGCGCGCGCCCACAACACTGCTGAACGGGTGGGGCACGTGTCGACGTGTCTGCAGCGCGCGTGCGTGCACGAGCGCGGGGAGGGAGTAGTCCGTGCTGTCCTCCTCCTCGGACGACGGCGGCGAGCGCGCGGAGAGCTGCGCAGGTGTGGAGGGGTAGGAGGCGTAGGAGCTGGAGAATTCAGACGAGGCGGTAGACCAGTCGGAGGAAGAGGAGGAGGAAAAGGGGGAGGCTGGGGAGATGGAGCGCGAGGGCGGGGGCGTCCGGGGGACGAGGTGCGTCAGCGCGAGGGCGGGGTGCCCGAGGGCGAGGAGGCCCGTCGCGGTAGCGGGGGCGCGGCAGCTTGGGCAGAGCCCGTCGGAGGCGGGGCCGTGCAGCCACTGAGTCATTATTGTCAGATAGGGGCCACAACGAGAAGACAGGAGTAGGGGACGCACAGCGGCGATGTGCTCGGCGCAGAAGAGGTGTGCGCAGCAGAGGGTGCGGGCCGGCGCCACGGCGAGTTCGAAGCTGATGGTACGCGTAAGTGACAGATCGCAGCTGGGGGCACACGAGTGGGCCAGCAAAGACTGACGCACCATATCCCACACTCCCTCTCCGCCTCCTTTTGTGATCTCGGCGCACTCCGCGCTGGTCGAAATGGACGACATGGAATCGGGCGCCTGATGTGTGAAGGCTGTGGCGTCGGGCAGGCCGATTCCGTCGCGCCAGAGCCCAGGTCGAGTCGGTATTCTACATCATCGTCGTCAAGGTATCCCGCAAATCCCGATTCTTCTGGGATAGACACTAGGGGTCCCGAGCGGCGGCGTGAGTGGGATGAAGGTCGTCGCAGCATGAGAGCAAGAGGCAGGATACGCACCGCTTTGATACATGTGCCGTGAATCACAATACTGTACGTGGACGGGGCGCGGCCTGCTGTAGGGCAAATGAAATGAGGGAACAATAGGCGCTGCTTTTGTTCCTCTGAAACGCGCCGGAGAAGCGTCGATCGGCTGACAAGGACATGTGAATGAGTGTATTGGACGGCGTTTTGACATCACGGACCTTACCCGATGAGGTCGATGCGAGTGTATGTAGCCCAAATGTAGCCAGAGACGGACAGTGGCGGGAGGTGTCGACAAGGAGAGTGCCGCTGAGTGGCCGTATGTATGCAGGCTCGTCCACGGCAAGTCGCTATGCCCATTAGTCTATATCGATCCACATCTGAGACCTCTGTCAAAAGGGGGCTGTGCGGTTGTTCATCTCGACGAAGAACCACTGAGAAGAGATGAGAAGGGAACCCACCAGCATGGCCGTGCTGCTCTCCAGCCTATCCTCTGTTTCGGCATGGAGCGCTCGGGACCACGCGGTGAAGTGTGGGATATAATTGGTTGCTGGGAGTAGTCGCATCTCCGACGACGGATGGCATCGCGATGAAGGCGATGTACTTTATGGATGGAAGAAACGATACAAGTGATTTGTGGATGGGGGAAAACCCTTGATACTGGGGACCCGAGGGTATTTATACGCATGCGCACCGCCAGATCAAAAAGAAAAGTCGGACCACTTCTTGTCGCGTGTTTCCATTTTTCCATGGGACACCTTGTCGCTGATGACCGAAGGCAGGTCAGTCCAGACTCCAAAGCCCAGACGATCATTTTGCGCAATTGACCAGGGCCGTCTCTTCGCCGCCTGGCAAAGCAGATATAGCATCGTAATCAAATCGATAAAACCAGGTCCGAGTTTGATCAGAAACTTGAAGTGGAGCGGTAAGAAGCGGACACAGCGAGTCGGACGCCAGTAGATGTCCTCAGAGCTTCAGATGTCTCTGGCAATAGCACAAAAAGCATTCGACCGTAACATTCCTGTTTTTTTTTTGACAGCGGCTTCGACTTCCAATTCAACCTTCCATTCAGTTCAAGCGAGGGAAAAATCCGGGCGCGTTGGGGTATAGAAGATAAAGCTCCAAGAGTCGACTGACGGTTGTGCACGGGCGGGGAATAAGAGTAGAAAAAAAGAATGGGTCGATACTGGCGGTGGGAAGAATTTGGGCGGAGTTTGAATTTCGGCCCGTTGATCCATAGTCACATTTGTGACATTGCGACTTCCTTCTTGTCTCCTTGCTTGTCTCTCATAATTCATTGCTTGCTCATTGCGTTCTCTCATTGTTTTCAATTCTCGAGAAAGACTTTGTTTGTGAAAGCTCTGCATAGGTACGAGTTTCATTTTGTTGATGCGTCTGCCTGCGAGAGACTTGGTGCTTTCCCTCCCGTCATGCCGCGCGCGGTAAGAACCTGATGATGGATTGGGCAACAATCCCGTCATTCTTACCCATAAAATAGCGCCTTGCTTCCGTGGCCGATGCATCTGGCAGTGGTATGAATCTAATAACCTAAACGTGACAATGTAGAAACGCTGGCTCTTCCAGCTCCCCTTCAGGATTTGAATAAGTAATCTCTCCGTCTCATTGAGGCACACTTTCTTTTTTCAATCGCGATTCCTTTAATTCCTGATAATTACGTTTGGTGGGATCAGCCAGTCCTCATTTTTCGTCCTCCTCTAGCCACCTTTATTTGAGCGTCAGACAAATCTTCCAAACTTGGATAACGTATCCGCCCACTATCACCGCGTTTCCAAGGCCTTGTTTATGACTCTCACCATGGGCGAAGAGAAAGGGAAAGACTCCCCCGCGAGAGGTACGCATCCCCTTGGAGTCTAACGGAGCATTTTTTGAATTTGCAGTAGGGATGGATGCCGGGGATGAGTCTGCGGCTACTAAGCTATGGTCGGTATACATATCGGAGGCGGAAAAGTACGACAAGAGCCTTATGGAGAGCTGGAAGAGCGACATGGAAGGCATGCTTATATTCGTGAGTCTCCTCGGTGAAACGAGGGTCGAGGCGACATTTGATATACAAATGGTCAGGCCGGTCTCTTCTCCGCGAGCTTAACTGCCTTCCTAATTGAAAGCTACAAGACTCTGAATCAGGACCCCAACAGTACTGCCGTAGTACTTCTCACCCAAATATCCCAGCAACTAGCGGCCGCATCCAATGACAGCACATTTCACATGCCGCAACCCACCCCATTCATAACGCCTCTGAGCTCCATTATATGCAACGCGCTTTGGTTCATAAGTCTCGGTCTTAGTCTCTCCTGTGCTCTAATCGCCACTCTTTTGGAGCAGTGGGCCCGAGACTTCATCCACAGAGCGGAAATGCGATCGGCCCCCGTCATTCGCGCACGAATTTTCTCATACCTGTACTATGGTTTGAAGAGATTCAAGATGCATGCTGTAGTGGACATAGTCGCTCTCCTCCTGCATGCATCCCTCCTATTCTTCTTGGCTGGTCTCGTCGCGTTCCTAATCCCCGTGAATACAGCACTAACTGCCATCGCTGCCACAATCCTCCTCGTTGTCGTAGCGATATACCTCACCCTCACCATCTTGCCTTTATATTTCCTCGACTGCCCTTACCGGACACCACTTTCCGGTGCATTCTGGCGTCTGTGGAAAAAAATGAACAGAATCTACAGTCATGATCGCTTGGGAGATAACAACCAGCCCGAATCTTCATCGTCCCGCAACGAAACCATGGTTCAGGCAATGTCTCGTACTGCGATGGACCACTCTGCGGACCGACCAGCTCGAGACTATCGAGCTTTGGTTTGGACCGTCAAGTCCTTGGCCGACGATATGGAGCTGGAGCCATTTGTCGAGGCTATTCCAGATGCGTTGTCGGCTACCAAGGCCCAAATTATCTATGGACGCCATGTCCGTAGCTTATTGGAAGACCGGAGTGTTCAACTGTTGGTCCGCATCCGAAGCCTTTGTGAAAGCTGCTCCACAGGACTACTGTCCTCGGAAGGGAGAAAACGGCGATTGGTTGCTTGCTATAAGGCTCTCTGGACTATTTCCTCCCTATCTCAACTTCCGATGGCCCCAAATGAACGGTTCCCTCCGGTCGACTTTCACATCTTCACTACTCTGTACCAGCCCGGACGCATACAGGATTCCGATCTCCCCCATTACGGTACATCCGCAAAGGCCTTGATGCGCTGGAGCACGTTTTCCGCTGTGGATAATCAGTTGGCCGCACATATAGCATATTTGACAGGTCGTCAATCGAATCCAATGGACCGCAAGCCTGTATATTTGGGCCGTATCACCTCATTTCTACGGACATATCGACACATTTTACCGGCGGGTGTGATGCCTTCATTGACTATGCCTACTGCTTCCGTGGTTGGGGAGCTCCTGCGAATTCTCAATGACATCCGCACCAACACCACATGGAGAATATTGATCATGTACTTCGCTGAGTCGGCGTCCTTGGAGTCTCCGCCGTACGAGTGGGTGGAAACACGCAGCACACTTCAGCCTGACCCATCGATGCCTCTCACACACATTCAACATGATCTTGGTACTGCTCTCACCAACGTAATATCTAACAACCTTAACAGAGTTGCGGTCAATCCCGATGTACAGTGGGGCGATGGGATTATTTCCGAGTTGTGCTCCCTCTGGCGACCGGAAGGTGTTGTCGCGATTCCGGGCGCAATTCTCAGCTATCTGAATCACCGCAAATCCGAGGCTGCCTTGATGCGTGTAGTTTGGGACAGTGGGATAGGCGTGTGTTTGTGGACATGCTTCCCCACGACCATCTCCCAAAGAGTATCTCATTCACGAACCCCGAGAAACTCAGATAGACCAGACGACGTAATAACCTCTCTCTGAGTTCTTGCGTCCCTCAATTATGTGGATTATTCGCCCAGAGCGCCACTCTATGAAGGCGTCCTCAACGCAATTTCGATGCAAGGGCTTTTCCGAACCTCTGCATCTGTCGTTGCACTTGTCAATAAACGGATCCTGGAAGAGCTGTCTCTAAACATATTCGTGAACAACGACGCAACCGTCGGCGAAGTGATCGCGTCATTCACGCACGACTTATTCCCCACGGACACAGCGATCCAGATCCCCGACAACTGGCGTCTCGAACAAACGACCGATGGAGTTTCAGCCTCACAGCTGATGAAATACCGGATCAATGAGGCGGAAATCCATGTTCTCGCGGAATTCGTCGACTCCTGTAACCTCCAGGAGTTACCACATAGGGCGGTCGAAACACTGACAATTATCGCTGCCGATATCACTCCAAGAGCGTCGATTCACAAGACTCACCAGCTCAGGATGGCAAATGCTGTCGTCGCGCTGTTTGCTAATAACCGGCTAAACAAGTTGTTGCACACGATCTTGCATAGTAGTTTCCTGGATTTTTATGCCGACAGTTCTACTGCGGCCAGCCCGAACGTGTGGGGCATTCCTTGGCTGGATGATCCCACTGCTCGAGGAAGTATCAAGGAGTCTTTCCTTGGATATGAGCAGAGACTAGCATTGTCCAGCGCTGAAGATTCGCCACCGACTCTCGCCCGCCTACGAGCAATCGTACGGGGATTTGAAATATGCCACCCCCAACCTCAGCAGAACTAATTTCCCGATCCACACCCACAATTAGATCGACATTTGACTTGCCTGTGGGATTAACACATTCGCCTGCAGAACGGAATAGTATTGCGTTACGGGAGGAAAGCCGTTCGCGAAATGCAACGAGGGCTACGGACAGGCAACCAGGTTGATTCAGTAGTTTTAAAAGTGACGGCAGCGCAGGAGCCCATTCAATGACGGATGTTGGCACTAGTTGGTCGGTAAATATTTGTGTACGTACAAGGGAGTCCACAACAATGCGAGGTACGAGCACTTTTTTGTTGTAGCGTCTGTTTATAAGGGACTAAGTCGAATCTGAGCCCCCGAGGAAAAGATTCGAATATTAATGAGGGGACCGACTGTTTGAGTGGAGCCTACTAGCATCTAACGCCTAGGCCAGAAAAAACAGTGAGACACGCTAGTACTAGTAGTCGGTCGATAGTTCGCGTCACGCGACAACTTGAAGGTTCACGTTGTTGTCAACTTCGCGATTTTGCGGGACTCCAAGCTTGTACTTACTACTTACTGTACTTGTGAAATGCCAGGCTCCTACCAAGCCGCGGTTTCGAGGATAACAGTCTCAGTAGCGGGATTTTTAATCTATATCTCAGACGCTGTGACTATTTTTGACATGTGACTGGAATAACGTTATGTTACTGTGACTTCAAGTTGGGGGTTATCCTCTCCACGGCCGTGGAGAGGCTCACCCCAACTTTCTGTCACTGTAACGTCACGCATAACTCGGTCCGATATTTCCGCCTATCACATTTTTCTGTATTCAATTAATAATACCACTACTAGGATTGTGAGCCTCGAAACCGCGGCTTGGTAGGAGCCTGGTGAAATGCCAGTGCGGGAGGAAAGGGTTGGCATAGTCAAGCGTGCGTCCTGTACGGTGGAAGGAGAACTGGATTCTGCGATGAAGTCATTTGAGTGTGTGGCACTGGAACTTGTGGAAGTCAAAAAGCAATCAAAAAGCAAGACGCCTTGTAACATCACGGTGGGTCGATTTTATTTTCTTGAAAACGATCAGGAGAGTACTAATGTGAACGGGGCACGAACTTCGGAATCATAAAGCTGACGTTGGATGTTGGGACTTGTCGGCTTTCACAGAAATGCGATTTCTAGCGTGTATCTGGAGGCGAAGTTGAGATTATTCGTTCACGGTGAACTCGCGGCTGTCATCGGGACGGATTGCGGCATTGAAGGCTGCGCCGATTCCCGGTTTCTACAAAGCCTGAGCGGAAATCAAGCGGAGAGTAGCTGAGTCTGAAGGGGTTCAGGCGGTCAGACACATAAATTTAAAAGGTGGGAGATTCCCCATCACCAAAAGCGGGAGATCGCGCTGATCGCTTGTGATGGTTGCAATCACACGGCACGCTGATGGCGGTTTGCAATCGGTTTGCAGACCCTTCACCTAGCATTGCAGAGCCATCACCAGCCTGGTAGAGCTCTGCAAAAGGAACGCAATGCTGGCACTGGATTTACAGAGCTTACATTGAGCTGGTGTCCAATTTATTTGATTACTGGCAAGTACACTTTCCGAGGCTTGAAATTGCAACCAAGAATTGGTCCAGTCTGAGCCACGTATATTACAATGGGAGATGTCATTGTATGCGACGCGCGGCGCGCGCTCGTACCTACTAAACACCGTAGTAAACGGTTAGTTTCCAGTTGAAGTTCAAAACAGGCTTACATTTGCATTTACGTTTATGCTTCATGGCCGCCGAGGAGCGAAAAGTACGGCTGCCCAAGGAGGCATGGGGTAAAATCGCCAATGAATCCGCTTCAAGCGGGCGGTGGGTGTAGGACATCAGCACGTGCGTGTGGTCCGTGCGCACATCGCCTTTCGTTGATGGTTTGATGTAAGTTGATCACACTGCCTCCTTGCTCTCTCCCCCCATCCTTGCCCATCCCCCTCGCACCGTAACTCCTTCTCCGTCGTTACCAGCCGGCGTCGACCTTCCCCCAAAGTCATATTTTCAAGCTACGGATCCTCCAAGTCAACCTCAGGCTCCCAAGCGACCGCTCCATCTCCAAGTGGTCGAAGTGGCCTGTTCTCGTTACATCAAGTCGCCGCCATCGCCATTACAAGTTAACATTACTTCAAGCTTCCTTACCCGTTGTGTCCCTCTACCCTGGTGCCCTTCAATACCATGTCCCGAGTGCTCAAGCCTCTCGGATTCGGCGGCTCAAATCGCCTCAAGCGATCTCTGCACGTCAAGTTATTCTTTCCTCAAAGCGATCTCCTTCAAATTTGTTGTCTCAATTCAATACTCAAGCCTTGTTCCCTCAACTCGTGACTACCAACACGTCGCTCCCTTGGAGTCCCCAGATATGGCTTTGGCATCCGTGACCGACACATCAAGTTCGATCCATTTGCGCTTTGCCCTCTCACTCACGCCTCCCTGCGTCTTCTCGTACCCCTCCCCCCTGCTCATGGTTCTTGCCCTCGCATCAAGCAATGCTCAAGAGTTATGGACCTGCCTCTGGGCAATTCGATTTCCCGTCTACAGTTCCCGTCTACAGTCTTCATATGCTCTCGTCTCGGTATCGTAGCTATCTATGCAATATATTATTATTATTTCTCGCATGTCTGTCTCGATAAGTGGCAAGGTGGATTGTAAGGGATGGCCAGTATTTTGCCGTGCGGCCCGAAGCGCTCTGCAAAGACTTGCAAAGCATCGAAATGCATTGCAAACCGCACCAGCTTGGTGAGGATTACAGGATCGGAGGTTTAATGAATATGCCGATGAAACATCACAAAGCTTTTGATGGTTTACCAAGGTTTTTGACGATTTTGGCGGTCTACAATGGTATGCAAGGGCTTACATACTTTCCCCCCTTCTCGTGATGCCTCTGTGCGTCAACTTGATCATGAAGGTTCGTTCACGTTGTCGTCAGCTTCGCGATTTTTACGGTACTCCACGGCTTGTACAGGTGAAACGCGGGGGGACAGAGTTGGTATGGTCAAGCGTACGTCCTGTACGGCGGAAAGAGAACTGGATCAAGTCACTTGAGAAAAAGCAAGTTGACGTAATGGGACAATGACGCCACGTGGCAATTAGTTGGCCCATCAGAGTCAACAGCCGACAACATCAAGACAACATCATCATCATGTCCTTCTCACTTCGACCTGAACCTCTGACAACTCATGTGAACGCCCCCGCTGTTCAGGATCCTACCATCTGTGCAGAGTGGGACCTGACTGCCGACAAGGCTTCTTTCTCAATGGTGCTGCGGTCTTCCGGCATGAAAGACTCCCCGCCAGAGTTCAGACAGAGTGCCAACTGGGCGCTCATCTCACAGTTGGCACTCATCTTGCCGACATACGTCAAGTCAGCGCGGGGACGGGTCGAATCATCTACTCAGTAAATGGAAGAAAAAGCAATTCAACGTCCATGGTGTCTGATATTATACCAGCCGATCATAGATGAGTCTTTGACTGTCGGGTTTTGAAATGGCCGTCGATTTTAATTCACTAGGGGAGGCTACCTGCATTCCTATGTGGTTTGGGACTCCGAATCTTGGATGGGCTTTTTCTGGGCCTGAATGGGACCGTCGGTCACTCTTTCTCATCGGGGAGATTGTTGACCGCAATAGTAGGCATTGTAAATCCACACACAGCCCCCTATCGTCCATTTTCTTGGCACCATTCTAGCTTTAAATGGTCGGAAATTGCGTATCCGACTTACGTCACAAGACTGATGCGCTCGATGGCGTATGACAGACAAAGGACATTAGGCAGACAGCCTGCAAATCCTCCTCCGACCTACAACAGCTTGCGGAGCATTCTTTTGTTACGGGACAGGAACTATCAGAATTGACTTCTACCGCCCCACGTCGTGTCACACCATGGAAATTTAACGTTCGGATAAGCGTTCAGGATTTCGACGGGTATGGTTTAATAAGGTTGATCTGTCGGGTAAGTGTGCCACGCGGTGCGAGTCCAGATCGGAGGCAGGTCGACCTATTTAATTGTCGACCGCGGAGAATCCTCCATCCAATCTTCGAGAGTGAACCCCGTGTCCGCCTCTATGGAGTCGAACGCGTACTGGGAAACAGGTAAGACAGCATTGGATTTATGCGACAGCAACTTGAACTAATTTCACGGTGTAGCTTCGAACTGCAGTGCTAGTGGACGTGGTATTGTGGGAGACTATCCGTATGCGAGGCACACACTAGGGGTCCCTTCCTCCCTGTCGACCCTGCTCACGGGTTATCCTCCTTCTGTCCGTGACCATCACGGCAACCCGAGCAAGGCGTCAAATCCCACCATCGACTTTTCTCGTCTCATCGCCATGAACCCAGACCCGGCAGCACTGCGCCCACTTTCCACCGACCATTTCGATAGCATGCCCAACCAACGATATACTACATCCGCGTCTACTTTTTCTCTCTGGGATGCTTCTTTGGTCGATTCTCCCAAGAACCCCCCATATTATTCGACCTCACCGGATTCGCCCTCGCCTTCATCACCCTCATCCACGTCCTATGCACCTTCGTCCGCCTTTCGAATGTACGACGGACGACCGCCCAGTCGCCCGCGCATCGTCGATGCATCACCACCACCGACAAAATCCTGCACCCACTGCCATGTCACCTCCACCCCTCTGTGGCGTCGCCACCCATCCACGCAGGAGCCCCTTTGCAACGCCTGCGGCCTCTATCTGCAGCAGCGCAACCGGCCACGCCCGCAGGAGCTCATCGACGCAGACATCGACGACGACGAGACGCTGCAGATCCCCGACGCGGAATACACGGGCCCCAAGTGCAGCCACTGTCTGACGCGGCAGACGTCTGTGTGGCGGAGGAGCAAAACGACCGGGGAGCTGGTGTGCAATGCGTGCGGGGTGTATGTGCGGCTGCGTGGTATAGAGAGGCCACTGTCGCTGAAGCGGAACAAGGTCAAGCCGCGCACCAAACACCCGCGGTAGTGTCCTTGAGGTTCGATGGGATTTCAATTCGGGCGGCATATACTTAATTTGGTATATCTCAGTTTTAATGGGTAAACGGAGCTTTCAATGGCACGACGACTAAGTCAGACATTTAACAAAATGTGTATGTGTCGCAGTGTACAAAGAGGACAGGCGACAGCAACAGAGAGCTTGGAGAACATATTTATTTGAGAGAGCTTGACCACGGAGGAATGTGTTCGAGTGAGGATTGAGAGGTAAACACGACTGCTTTGATAGGGTTTGCGTCCAGAGATTCCCGCGATTGTGAATGACGCTGCGGACGCATGTGCGCCGCACTAAAGACGGGCACAGTACAAGAGTTGGGGAGCTGTGGAGCTATGTGCAGAGAAACATCGGTGGCAACAAGGAATGAATGGCTTACTGGTCTCACGAATATCGGATCCGACGACAGGGAAGTAGATGCAGGTGAGAGTGGGTGGAGCAATTGACCGTTGACGTGTGGCCTTCCGACGTCCCTTGATATTCGTACCAAGGATCCCGGAAATCAGCGAACTATACTATATCAGACTATATCTCGTAGATCCAGCTACCGTTAGGCCTGCGCAGGGTCAAAATATTCCACCAGATTCCGTCCCAATATAACCATTTGGTGGCAGAGGGATCCAGCGGACATCAGCAAACAAAAAAACTTTTGGACTTTCGAACTTTTTTGTCTTGTTTGTCTGCTGGGCAAAAAAGTCGCAGAAATTATGTCTAGATGCCAATGGAATGGATCAAGAAAATATTATTCCTTGGTCCTGTGGGATTTAGACTTGTCTTGTGGTCTTGCAAACCTTTGGTCTTTTCTGCCTTGTACGTCATCGTACAAGACCGGACAAGACCAAAAAAGTAAGCTGTCAAAAACGCGATGGAGGAAGAAGGTCGCAGAGAACAACTAGAGAACATCCAAGAGGAGAAAATAGAAGCCTCGACGTCATTGACAGTGCCTAACAGCGATCTGACAATCCTAGCAAATCGTAGCGCGGAGAAAGGCGTACTTTCGGTTCGGCCATGATATCATTGGCGTCACTTTCGGGAGTAGAAACTGGGCGTGCTAGTGCCTGACATTCACAGAACATTCAAGCGGAGCGACAGAATTTTAGACACTCTCTTTGGGAAAAAAAGAGATTTCCAGATGACGGTAGCGAGACGAAACACGCGTTAGCGAGAAATGAAGCACGGTGTGTGGGGCTGTGTACCATCCACGAACATTGACGTAGGTCGTTACTGTACGCGTGATTTAACAGGAAACAGCCGACCCACCAACAGATACCCAGTTCCAAGCCCAGTTGACAGATCATCGCCATTGAGTCTTGAATGATCCCGCAGAATTTAGTGGAGGGAAGAACAATGCGTCGAGATTTGACATCCGTCATAGAAAAGGTTTCAGAGCTCGCGACTCATCCTGTCTTGCTCTAATTATAACCAGCCAGATACTTCCGACGCAAGTTGGTGTAATCAGATCGAGAGTCCGAGGCGGCGCTTCCATGCACCTTCCCTGGTTCGAGGTTCATCATTCGCTTTTCAGGCTAAAAGATTGTAAGCAGGACGAGAGCCACCCATATCATGCCAGTTTGTGAATCGAAGAGGACGGGAGTCAAAGACAAGAGCCGATGTGGCGGTGCATCGGCGCCATTGTTCTTGATGGCTAATAAGGCCAAACTGAGGCTGTGGCAAACTCGCGCCTTGGAAGCCGAGTCCTTCTCCTTCTCCTCCTCGTGCTGCGTCTCGGCGGCTTTTTTGCTCCTCGTAACTTGCTCTTGAATGGCCGTCACACTAGCGCCTACTCTTACTCAGAATTTCATAGTGTAACAGACAGAACCAGAACGATCATCGGTTCAGGGTAAGACTCAGTCTCGAATAAATCCAAGGTCTAATTCATTATTGAATCAGTAGTAACTACATACAGGCGAATTAACCTAAATTATAGACACAGGAAAAAAGAATGGACGGATGGAGTTGCCCGTACGTATGTAAATGAAATCTAAAGCGACGCGGTTGCATCTACATACAGAAATGAATGAATGCCTCTACAAAGTTGAAAAATGAAAACGAATGAATGCGGTCAAGCGAACGTGGGTGGTGGGAATACAGTAGTGATGATACAGTACACAAAATGTTAATGAATGAATGGACGGGACGGGATGAATACAGCAGAACAGCAGACAGCAGACGAGGCGGGGCGGGTGGGCGGGTCATGCTGTGTAGGAGTAGCCCATGTTCCTGTGGACAGATGCATGAGTTCGGCGATTCGGCGATTCGGGACGAGGGAAGAAGGAAGGTAGGGAAGAGAAGCAAGACGCACCGCGCAGGCTCAGGCGGGTATCCCGTCTTGATCATATCAAAGTCGGGGTACTCAGCATAATCCGCCTCGTGAATCGAGGGCATCCTTGTCCCGAGGTGAAACATGTTCGTCTCGACCTCCGGCGCGACCGAGCGCCCGAGCGTCGTTGGCGCCTGCTCGTGGTGTTCTGCTCGTGGTCCGTGCCGCGCCCCTGGACGACGCGCCGCGTGTTGAGGGTGGCTAGGAAGGATACGGCGTATACTGAGGCGTGAATAATTATAAGGTCAGGCGCACATGAATGAGGAGAAAGAGAAGACGCACGCTTGGAGAGCATAAAGTACGTCGCGCCGAAGATGAGGTTTCCCTCCAGGAAGTCGAACAGCAGGAGTGTTGACAGACTGACGGCTGTGGTGAGGACACCGGTGTTGATCGCGTCCCCGACGAGGCGGGTGATGAGTGTGTTTGCGCTGGAGGGTAAGGGTGAGTTCCAACATGCCTAGGATGGAGCAGGCAAACGTACGCGGAATTTTTCTGCGTCGTCCGCATCCTCCATAGGAAGTAGCTTAATGCCGCTGCCGTCACGACGTCCGTCAGGAGACCGAGCCCAAGAGAGATCGTTGCGAGCGTCTGCGAGGTGAATCATGAGCGAGGTGGGAGATGGACCGACGTGCATGGATGCGCACCTTCAAATTGAACACTGCGGGGATCGAAGATAGTTGGAATGCAGCCACAGTAAAAACTGTATTCCGGATAAGTGCGGGGGATGGGGAACATGGACGGAGGAACCCACCCAATGCCACACCGAGCTGGCCGAGGGCGAGCGCAGCCTGAAGGGGAGGTCAGAGGGTAGTTCAACCACGGATTAGGTCGAGCGCACTATGAAGGCGGTTATGAATATATTCTTCTCGCTGACTGTGGGCCGGAGGTTTATAAATGCAATCCAAGAAGCGCCAAGAAGTATGAGGCTTACATCGATAGACGCGTGACGCAAAGCAGCTGGAAATAGCTGGGTAAGAAGGCGGACAAATATGGCAAGCCTTGTCGCACGAACCATTTTACTATCGTCCCACGACGGAGCCTATTGCTTGCTGCGTCTGGAATGAAAACCAGCTAAGAACAAATAGGGCATGGGGTGGGCAGAGGATTTCTCACGATGATCGACCTGCGGCGGGGATTCGGTGAGCGTGTAGGACGAAGAATGGATGGAAAACGCACCATGTGGTGGTACCGGTCACAACGGCAAGGGGATTGCCCGCACTCGTGACAGTGTAAAAGTAGACAAAGTGTCCAATGAAAGCCTGGTCTGTCGCCTCAAGTACTCTGTCAACGCCGAAAATGAGAATTAACCCGACGTAGACAGGGGAGGGGCGCACAATATCAGGACGACCAGCGTTTTATACTGCCAGGGAAGAAATTAGGAGATTGAATGGAATAAGAGAAACATGGCACGCACCAATGCTGAGTCTGAGTTGTATCGACTGAAGTACGTCCAGACTTGGGTCAATAGTCTGACCAATGTACACTTAGACGGCAAGCACTTGAACAAGATGTAGGAACGCACATCCCAAACACCACACAAGATGCTGCGAATCCGATGACGGCCGCTCCAAGGGTGTTGTCAAGCGTGAAGGGCAGGTTTGGCGGGAACTGCGACGTGGGCTGCGTCTGGTTGGCCATGGTCGTGTATGCAGTTTTTGGGTGAACCGACGAGCGGAGGGATGGAGAAGAGAAGAAATGGCGCGCACATGCGTTGCGCTCGTTGCCTTTAGTACTCGACCGTTGCCCTGCGCACAGAAAAGTCCATGGTTGATCCCAGAAGCACTGCTGTCATGATCAAATGAGTTGATCAGGGCAAATCATCGTTACCACGCGTGCTCACGGCTACAATCTTGCACCGCCACTGGTAGCTCTTTCACCGCAACTCGACACTAAATGGACACTGGGTTCATAACCTCGCCCGATGTCGGGCGGGTACCCACTGCCAGTAAACAAGTGAAAGAAATAGGATGCATATTACTTGAGGAATGCATGGACTACATGCATTCGGGTTGCGCGTGAAAATGCAGGGAATGTGGCACACGGCTGCACACGGACCACATGCACTGATGCAGACTGAGACACATTTATCCCATCATCCCACCATCCCATCAACCGACCTCGCTAAGCGAAAGATATAATGACGGATTTACAAAGAAGGGACGGCGATTACCTTAAGAGCCCATTCTCCCTCATGCACCAACCGCCGCCAGTGTCGTGGTATTCCCTCAACGGAATTTTTTAGCAGGAGTATTCTGGAGTATTACACACATGTACGGAGATGTACATATCCGTCCGTGCCCACGGAGACTTCGGAGACTTCGTGAATACGAATTTCGAACCCCAAATAAGCACAGCCGCTGATGCCCGTGTTAGTTCTTACCACTTGGCAACTGAGAAGATATGCATTGTGCACACCTTTGACCCAACTCCCCGATGCGTTCGTCCGCGGGACGTGGCCCATATAGAATTGGTTGCCGGAGATTTTTAAACGTGGCTCGCGGTCGGTGCCCTTGCCCCGGGATGATCTTGTGCGTAGTCAGGGTAACTTATAGAGGAAGGAGATGGTGTAGACCTCCACGGGTTCGAGCGCTGAGTCGCCACCGGGACGACTCACGCTTGCTCAGGATGAATCTGGATTCTGAGGAGTGCGAGCGGGTATCATACTGCAAAACCGGGTCAGAATCTGTCAGAATTCTGTGCGGGACGACGCACGAAGATCAGCGTTCGAACTTCGAAGGCTGATGGCCGCGCATAGATCGTCAGAGTTTGGAGTCGGATTGGTGCTCTGCTAACGCCACATGGAGTTTAGTTGATCCGCGGGTGTATGGTATCGCACATAAGGTCCAGAGAGGGGAGAAGGCGGCGTTACCTTTTATGTCCCGTGCGGAATTTCCGTCGGAGGAAGAAATTTAATTAAACACAGATCCTGTAGATAGTTCGTTGGTGATGACGCCCGCCCGAAGGATAGCGGTAGGCTGCAGCTGGTGGAATCAATCAGTCATCGGTGGCTGCCCCCACGAAGCGGTATGGGCACACATCGTGAGATTTGGCTATGGAGTGATAAAGCTTTAAAAGTGGATAGACTTCGAAGCTGATGGAGGCCAGTCGTCCATCTCTCAGATCCGGAGTCGCTGCTACTCCGGAATCCGCCCATGTCAGAGAATTGCGCACAAAGTCCCATTAATTTCAATTGGTATCAGCGAACTCGAGTTGAGATGCATCAGCGCGCGCCGCGTACCTATAGCTACGGGAAGCCATCAGCTCTAGATCTCGGAGAAGTGGCGCGTTTATGAGGGAGAAAAAGAACATACATGGACCGAACTCGCCAAGTGTCACCACGATTACAGCGACTGTGATTATAATATTGTCCTTTCTGACCGTACCCTGCTGATGTGTAAAATGCGGCCCCTTTACCGGCCTCCACAGCACAGACCTGTGAAAAACCTGTCTCAATTTCAAAAACGGCCTAATTTTCGGATGAGAATTTGCCAAACGGTACGGGCCGTAAGCGTTTTCACGACCCGTCGCTCCGTAATTTTACAGAACGGTTGAATCATGAGGCGCTAGTAAATACTGAAGATGAACGCAGTTTTCGGAAGAAAAAATTACGAGTACGAAGTAGGTACATGAGACATTAGGGAGGTCTTTCAGGACTGCTCCAAAACCCACATCCCCTCAATAAAAGAAACGATTTCACCTCTTTATAGGCCAGCTACCCATGGCCTCATCAATGAATGAGTACTCCTTAATGACGATGTTCCCCGGCGCGTGGGTCCCGTCAAACACATCGCGAAGTCAGCAATGCGAAGGTCAGGGTTGGTTGTCGCCACCGCGCACGCAATGGAGCTGCGTATCCAGCAAGAATGCGGTCAATTATGTCCGGCCTCTATAGGCTACCGGGTGACGAGTCGATCGGAGAACATGTACTAAAAGATATCTCCCTCAATGTGTTGGGAGAGAGAGGCAGGCGATGAACGAAGGCCGATTGAGGTCGATCGGGCCTTCAACTTCCAGGGCTGCGAAGGAGGGCAGCGGGAAAAGGCGGATCGGGCAGAGAGGGACGAGGGTGCGGTGGAAGAAGAAAGAGGAGTGGGAGGTGGGGACAAAAGCAAAGGCTTGTGACGAGCCTTTTTGGAGAAGAAAGTGTGGCAGTGTAGATAAGATGAGATCTAATCTAAGCACTAGTACTGCGTTCAGGCGGCCCGTAGGCAGAGGCTCTGCCTACCCCCGGTGGCAGAACTCGGCAGATCCGGGGGTAGGCAGATTATGTCTACCTCTGTCCAACTCCCCCGGCATCGGGATTCTCATCTCCATGGGCCGCAGACTAAGTAACAGTGTTATGCTAAATGATCGGCAAAGAATAAATCCTGTTTAGGTTGGCTTAAGCCAACCACGTTGCAACGTACCAAGGTTTAAGCCCCGCTTAAGCGGCTTAAGCCCCGTCTCCAATAGTGTATATAGGTGTGTTACAATGCATTGGTGGGTAGTACAACCTATGGCTTAAGCGGTTTAAGCCGCTTGACTGCTCGAGCGGCTTAAACCGCTGAGCTAGCTTAACCCATCTAGAACCTGCGCGCCGTCTGTTCACTGATCAAGTCAACGCCATCACCCTGTTTGCATAAGCCATTTAAGTCAGCTGAATCACAGAAATGATATTTAAATATACCAACAACAAATATATTTCTCGACGGCGTTGCGAGCGGTGCCGCCGAGGATGGGTTGTTGCGGATGCCATGCCAACGAGCTTTTCGAAGAGTTTGGGGAGCGCGCTGCAGGCTTCAAGGTCACGAGCTTCGAGGTAAGATATGATGAAAATGGTGAGGAAGATGGGACACAGGACACAAACATCATCACTCACAAGGAGGGGAGGTTCCGCCAGTAAAGGTTTTAAATCAGCGTTAGACGCGGGTACCGTAGATTTGAATCCTTTCTTGCGTGCCTGGTGCGATCCCAGGAAGCTGAATACAGCAGCGGCGAGAGTGAAAAGGCAGGTGAACCAGGGCAAGATTGTGAGGATTAATACCAAGTCGTTTGTAAAAGAGAGAGGGGGATAGGGAGCCGCAACACACAGTGCTCATAGGCTTTGTACCCTGGGGTGGCTGTGGATGAGATGGCAGGGGCCTCAAAAAAATCAGAGTCCGAGGTGGGGTTGGTGCTACTTGGTGGCATGATCTACCGGCGCAGCCGAGGTCGGTGGCACGACTAGACCGAGAGGCTTGCCGAGAGGGCACAGATCGCGTCTGAGTGTCGTACCAGATAGGGGGAAGTCGATTTCTCGGGCAAGAGAATAACGGGCTAGGATGAGGAGGATGGAGTGAAGAGCGCGCGAAAGAGGAGACAACAAGGGAGAAAACAAAGCTCCAAACAAAAGATACATCTGGAAATGCATTCTAGCGCCACAGACACGGCATGTCTGGCGTAGACACATATAGACCCGCAGACCACGGTAGACACGCACAGACACGGTCACGAAGCGACAGACCACAACAGACAGAGGTGCGAAGCGACAGACACCGGCCCATGCGTGTTCAAAAGCGCCATCAGACCCAGAAGCCATCGTATCCTCTTGCGGACGTTCTCCGGTCGCAATGTCCAGATCTCGAGTTGCTCATTGTCTATAACTCACTAGTGAGTCGAACTTGCGAAATTCACCAAGTCCATTGCCGAGCCGGTTGTCGGAATTAGTATAAAAAGAGTGCGACGCCGATCCTTTCTTTTCTTTACCCACACCGACTCCCTCTTCTTGTCTCCCAACTTCAAGTTCGGAGTCTCAAGTTCTCCCAAGTCTCGACCTCCCTGCCTAGCTTTCCAATATGGACTTATTTTGGCAACGTGTGTGTCTTATCTTCCCTCTCCCTCAATTCCATTGTTAATCTCGTCAATTAGAAAGTCTGCCAACATCCACTGCGCAGTCACGGTCGTCGTCGGTCGAGGCGCGAGATACATGTATTTTGCATCAGTTAACTTACGGGTGGTTCAAAATGTATACGTAGAGGCTTCAAGACCGAGTCTATGTAGTTCCTTGTCTGTAGTCTTTTTTTTTCAATATATTATTTTGTTACCTATTCTCTTCTGCGACGTTCCGGTTCGGCTTTTGAACAGCTCGACAAAACAACCATCTTTTGATGCCTACTCGCGTTACCCGGTGCTGATGGTGTTTTGTCTGTCGGTCTATGCGCGTCTGTGTGTCTGTCGCTTAAGGATTGTCTATCGGTCTGGCGGTCTATCCGTGTCTGCCATAGAAACCGCGTGTCTGTGGTGGTCTGGTACAGACAGGGGGAAGTCTGTGGGTCTATGTGGTCTATATGGTCTGCCACAGACCGCTACAGACATTGGGGATTTTCCAGATGTACGTGACAGGTGACAACACGGTGACTGCAGGCATCAGGCGATCAAGGTGGCTGTACCATGTCCTTCTTCCTTCAACACCCATCGTCGCAGCCAGCAATTCACCGCGTGCAAACGGCCCACTGTGAATTCTCTTCCGAGCACAGTTCCATTGAGATCAATCGCTTATTTTGAATTTTTCACGATTGCCACTTTGATTTTGAACGAGTGCCACCAATGCCACCCAAGGCTTTCAAGTACTGGACGTGGCGGTACGACATTGAGTGCCTACAGCCACTTCTCCTTCCGACTCAGTGTGCGCTCATTCCCACCACGCAAATCCAGCCTCCAAGTGGCAACATGCAAATAGGTACGAAATCACTGCCGCACATTTGATAGGGAACTGAAGTTGGGCCGCAACTCAAATTATCGACAGAAATTGAGTAGGATAAAACCGCCTTCCTATTTATCCTCGCCGCCGCCGCAGTCAGCTTCCTGGTGTCGTCCCATGGGCACAAGAATGTGTTCACGTTCTGGGTGAGTTGGTGAGCCAGTTGAGCAGCGTGAACCAGTTCGGTAGCTCAGCAGTTTAAACCAGTTCAGCGGCTCAAGCGGTCAAGCGGCTTAAGCCGTTCAAGCCATTTATTACACTACACTTACGGGTAGTAAATACACCTTATATACTCTATTACATGGCCTGCTTAAGCCGCTTAAGCGTGGCTTAAACTTTGGTGCGTTGCAACGCATTTGGCTTAAGCCAACGTGAGCAGGTGACAGGCAAAGAAGCAACAGAGAACATTCCCACAACTCCCACAATCGTTATTGTGAGGTTCATAGTTAGACAGCCGGACCCGGGCAAAATCAACAATTTTAACCAAAATTTAGCTCTGCCTGTGAGCGCCCTTCTGTACAGAAATGACAGTGATTCAGGCCTGTGCCGAATCGGGTTGTTGATCGGCAAGGGCAGGGTCGTCGGTGATCAAAAAATAACGTTAGGAAATCAGTCGTATTGAAGAAAATCACACCACTTACTATGTTGGGGCTCTTAGACGTAGAGAACTCGAGAATGGGAAACACTGGGAGGGTCTGGCAAGATACGGTGTTGTGCTAGATAGGCAGAGGGAGGCAGGGTCTGTCGCCGCGACCGAGGCACAGGGCCCAAGGGAGGCAGACCTCTGCCGACCTGATGTCGGCAGGTCGGTCTCGGCACCTCGGCACAGGGCCTGGGCGACGGCCTCTGCCTACGGGCCGCCTGAAACTCCCAAGACTATTTGGTGGTGCAGTTGGTACATTCACGGCCACTGTGTGTTCACCATCTCTAACCAGAACTGGCGATTATTATTACAGGTGTTGGCCACTTCAAGGGTGCATAGGATTGATCAACCTCGCCGTCTATTGCTTATATGCCCACACAAATCGTTTGTCCAGCTCCACTTCATGTTTCCTCCGCTATGAAACTCACCTCCCTCCTCCTGTCCTAGGATATCTGCGCCTACAAGATGCTGGCGCGACCGTGCTGACCTAGATATTCCCCAACGGTGAGTTTCAGTGTGCCTTGTAAGCTAGACTGAACCCGTTGGCTGTTATTGACACAAGCTGAGTGCCGACCTGCCCAAGTTCATTCAAGCAATAAGATTTACCAGGGTCCCGCCCGCCGCAGTTCAACATCAATCCATTGGTAGGTTGATTATAATAACTCTTGCGCTGTTGTTCACGAATTCACGTGTTTAGAACTGCCCTCGAAAGGCACTATAGTATCTACTACTTCGCGTGTCGGTGTCTTCATTGTCGCTCTCTTGCGCCAGATTTCTGCACTTGAATGTACAAATATGGGTTTGAACTGTGTGGCCTGCATGTGCAATGAATTGATTGATGCGATTACACTCTTCGGACTTTGTTTTTTGGCGGGCAGGTGGTTTCAAGCCACACGAACGCAGGAGAGGCTGATGCCATATAGTTCGGGCTGCGGTGACTGTATTTTGTTCAACATTATATTCTTATTCTAATTCGCGTCGGTCCAGTCGTTCAACACCCTTTCCTCTCGCAGGGTATCCCATTGCTTCCGTTGGCCAGTTCCCTTTCCTCTTCACTCGCTCCGCATTCAACTAACAGTTTTGATCGCTTCATGGATATTGGTGTGCAACACCTACACTATTCCCCGGCTATTCCCTTCACCCACATAAGCGACATCAGTCTTTTGACATTTGATTGCCGCGTTCCGGCGTTTTTCGCATTTTCGTGTGGTCGATGAATTTTGTCGACAACGATGAGCTTGACATCAAGTATGAAATTTGCACGGGCATGTGGAATGGGATGCAGGGATGGAGGACTCCCTTGGATGAGCAAGGATTTTGATTGTGATAAACCGCCGAGTCGCGGCAACAGTGCACCATCGTCGGCATGGTGCATTTTCGGCCCCACATTGTCCGGGTTGTCTGTCTCGGTAACCCAGACGTTCTGGTAGCACCCGGCCCGCGTTTGATCCTTGCCACGCGAGTTTCGCTTAAAAATGATGGACCGGATTGCTACCAGAACGTCTGGGGCATTTACCCTGTCACACCCACCATGAGGTCACATCTTTGATGTAGTGTTACAATCTATCATATCTATCACGCCTGGAAGCCCGTGTGAAATCAACACTTCGACAGCTCTTCGACGCGCCACCTGCCTGGTGCTCTCCTGCCCTTCTAATGGCGCGGGAACACGATCACGTCAAGCGCACAGCTGAATCTCAGCGCATTCTTCAACAGGCGCGTGAAAAGCGCGTAAAAAGGCCCGTTACAATTCCGAAGCAACGCGACGCGACTTGGCGCGTCTGTTCGAAGAGAGCTTCAAAAGCCCGCATATGAATGGCAGATCGACGTCACGGAGGCTTTTTTACTGGGCTTAGATGTTGTTCTTATTGCAGGAACTGGTGCAGGCAAAACAATGCCGTTCATGATGCCGCTCCTTCTCCACCGCGAGAAATATTCTCTCATCATATCCCCGCTGAAGGTACTGCAAGAAGATCAGGTGCGTCATTGGATATATATCTAGGCATTTAATTCAAGGTTCTCAGTCGAAACGGTTTGAGAAGATGGGACTAAAAGCGGCCGCTGTTAATGGAGATACGTACTCACGAGAACTGCAGAAGGTACGTGCATTTTCGCGCGCATCTCGTGTTTTTGACCTGATTTCCGACAGGATCTTGATGGCCAAACTCATAATGCCATATTGACCTCCCCAGAGATGTGCTTCGAGCATGACGCGCTCCGTAAATGGCTTCGGGATCCCGCTACAGGCAAACGCGCCCTTGGGACTATCATCGACGAAGCACATTGCGCATCTCAATGGGGAGGTGATTTTAGGCCACACTATGCGTTGCTGGACAAGCTGCGAGCAATACTTCCCGTTAATACCCCAGTCCTCGCTACGTCGGCCACTTTGAGTCCATCCGCGCTCAAAGACATTTGTTCAAGTCTGAATTTGGACTTGGATGATACTTTCTTCTTGAATTTGGGTAACGACCGCCCAAATATAACGCCATCTGTATCCGAAATGAAAAGCGCAAAAGACTACGCTGCCCTCCATTCTGAGCTTCCAGATCCCGCGGACGTCCAATCTCCGGCCGATCTTCCGAAAGCAATTATATTCACCAATCACGTCAAGACAACACAGATAATATCCAACCGTCTCCGACGCCGTTATCGAAATCTCCCCCCTGGCAGTATAGACTATCTCCATGCGCATCGAACAGCAAAAGCGAAGCGTCGTGTCATGAAGGATTTTCGCCGCGGAAAAATAAAGATTCTTGTCGCAACAGAGGCCGCCGGCATGGTATATCAATTCTTCTTGATTTTCTCTGAACATGTCTTGACGGATATCTAGGGAGCAGATATATCAGACATTGAACTGATTATTCAGTTCGGGGTTCCGTCTTCACTGCCGGTTTGGATTCAGCGCTTAGGTCGTGCCGCTCGCTCGCCTGAATTGCATGCCCGAGCGGTTCTTCTTGTCGAGAGATCGATGTTTCAGCGGAAGAAGAAACGGAAGCGAAAGGAGAAGGGGACAGCGGCAGCATGGGATCCCGACTCGGATTCTGACTCTGACTCGGACGATGATGATGATGACGGGGCCGCGGGCCTTGCGATTCAGATCCCAAGGCTGTGTACGCAAAGGATTTTGTTAAAGAACCAAACGACGGTAAGGAGTGGGGGAAGAACGTCGATCCCGTCATGCGGCAGTATATCACGACAAAACTCTGCCGACGCGATGTAGTTGACAGCTACTTCAATAATCCCGCTCGTAAACGTAAGTCATCAGTCCATATCTCTTGCGCTCGTTCAAATTTTGATAGAACCGACCGGCGACTGCTGCGACAATTGTGTCCGGAACGCATCGGCCATCGACACGCAAACGGGTCAGGACTCGAGACCTACAACACCCGAGGCACCATCACAACCTTCCAGTGCGCATTCCACACCTTCAAAAAACACGAATGCCAACGGCAAGCGTGCTATGGTCCGCGGAGACCCCAAAACTCGTCGCAAAGACCATCTGAAGACTGCTCGGGAGGCTCTCGAGCGTTGGCGACTACGGACGTACCTCGAAAAATATAGCAAAAGCTCCTTTCCCGAGGTCGGTATAATGCCCGATCAGATCCTGACATCTCTCGCGTCCAAGCGGCTCAAAACTCTAGACGAGATGATGCAGCTGAACCCTTCGTGGATGTTGGCACGACGACATGGTGAAGAGGTCCTTTCGGTCCTGCGAAGGATCGATGAGCACATATTCGCGGAGAGGGAACGGGCTAACGCAGCTGCTCGGAATGCACGGAAGGTTGCGACGGCTGCTCGTAATGCAGCGCTTGCTGCACACACTACACCAAAACCGGGCCGCGGGAGGGTTGCACGCCGACAAGCATTGGCAGCTAGGTCTTTAAATATACCAGTAAGTGCTTCTTTGCTCGCCGCTGCTAATAACTTACTAATCTTCCCAACTTAGAAAACACCAACAGTGCACCGCATCTGTCGCCACATTTCTCTCCCCAGATTTCTTCGAGCGCGTCAAGGTCGCAAATTCCATACACACCACCACACAGCTATGTTTCCACACCGATCGCCCCAGGCAGTGTGTCCACAGCGCTGTCCTACACCCCACCCATTCGCAGCTTCATCAATACCCTATCTACCGACTCGATAATCCCTTATAATTCGTCGCCAATTGGTGCGCACCACTATAATATGCCTTGCAATACTGAAATTCCGCACACGCCGCCACACTACGCTCCACCACACCAACACCCATTTTTACCGCACCAATATATGTTTCAGAGACCCGAAATCACGCATATACTACCACCGCCACACAACACCCAAAATCACGGCCACAATCATCCACTTCATAGCACCCAAATCCCGCTCGCAATGCCCCAATCTGCACCCCTACATCACGGTTACCCCTACCCACATCCGCGAGATTTGCGGCAGCCGTTATACCCTCGGGATTCTTTGCCCACACCATCTCAACAGTTTTATAGGCCTGTTAACCCATCGTCCCCGAGTACATATAACCCCGCTTCTATTGCTGATAACGGACAATTTTACCGTAGTCAATTTGTAATACCTCCACCCCCAGAGACTCGAAATAATAATATATTTAAGCTGCTCTACTCGTCGTCGGAATCTGAACCGAGTATTTCCCAGTCCTGTCTTGATGATCTATCAATTGTTCGTGTGTCCACCCAATGTTCTAGCGTTGTTCCTGTTTGAAGCCCGGCACTACCTTTGCCCAAAACATCCTTCGGGACATCAGGAGATTTTTGTTTGGCATCTTTTTTGACAGCGCGGCCGGGCTTTAAAACATGAACGTTGGAAGCACGATACCATTTTTGCAGCTCTTGAACATCGAGTTCCTTCTTGGGAATTGTGTGCTTACTTCCGCGCACCCGGGTCTTGAATTCAGTCTCCATGTGAGCGTTGACAGCCCGTATAACATGGATGGCGGGGTGCAACTTCTTAATGTATTCCCAATCAATATTCGGGCCCTCGGATCGATAGGTGACCTGCATTCAATTATAAGAGCAACTAAGCAATAGCGTGAGAATGTACCGACCTTGATATCCTTAATATTCATTTCCTGTGCTTCGTCGATAGGCATGTGTCCGGCATGCCTGCCAGTGTTATTTATGACCCAGCAATTCTCGCGTATGAAGTCACTGGAGTTGTGAAAGTCAGCTGTGTATGTACTAATTAAAATAATGCCAACTCACCAAATTTCGATAGGCCATTCACGATGAAGACCCTGTAGAAGTTCGAGCATTTCTATGGCATAATTTGAGTTCCTGCCTCCCACAATCGATAAAGCAGCAGCGGAATCATGTCCTCCATGATACCAATATCCCCGCTGCGTACAGCTGATCGCAGCAGGATAAAAGGGATAACATCACGGAGGAACATTATGGATTGCGACTTGATATCATCGGTAACGGCCTTTCGTTTGAGATGAGCGAGGGCCTCGCTAGAGGCATGGTACGAAATTATTGTGCTGGCAATTGTGTGAAGCTCTTCCGGAGTTTTTTTGCGCAGTTCCGCAAGATTGGTGGTCTTGCCGACTTCAAGCCACAACTCGCGAATCTGGGCCTCGGCAATTATATGCAGAGTTTCGCTGAGATCATGGAAAAAAGGGCCCTCTGTTTGAGATGATTGGAGACCCTTACGTCCCAGGATGTCAAATGCGGCACTGAGGCCACGGCCTTTCGATGTGCCCAGATGTTGCTTGTGAATTGAATTGGCGAATGCCATCTGAATATGCAGCCATCCCGGCGGGACGACTAGCCAATCGAGGCGCTCGAATCCATTGTCGTTCTCCGCCCGAAATCTAAACAGATTACGGAGACGATCCACAGTTAGCTGGTCCCCGACCCATGCCATTACCTCCTCGTAGGAGAGTTTTTTTTTGATGCTCCGGTGAGTCCAGAGCCAGTTGTCGCAGCCACTCGCGAATTAAATTCGCATTGTCCTCGTAACTGGCCTCGGGAATTTTGACAGAACCCAGCAAATACTGCAACACAATGTGCTCTTTGCCAAATGGAAGCTGCCGGACAGCAGCGGGCGGCTGAAGAAGCTGGTGGTCTCGCCTGTCGTATGTTGGAAAATCGAAATCGGGTGATTCTAGGAGATATCGGAGGATCAAATAAATGGTATGGGGGTGACGGCGCTTGTCTGCGATTTCGGCGATTTCAAAAATTTCGAATGCATTGAGTGGATGCGCCATGCCTTCTTGGCGCATCTCCTGCAAGGCTTTGTGGATAGTTGATGGGAGAGGTTTCGCGCTGCGCTTGATGTAGACGGTAGCAGCTGTACCATTCCCATGCAATGTCTTTTTTGTCGACCCGCTGGGAAAATACGCGAAATGCAATAAGAACATTGTCGTAGGACATCAGCCACGGAAAGTGATCCATGAGACGCTTCACGGCAGCCATAGACTGTGTTGAAATTCGACCAACAGCATTTCCCGTCCATTTATTACTCATAGTAAGGCCGATCGCGTGCAGTGTGTCAAACCCTTTGGCTGAAAGTCCACGAAACTTGAAATAGATTGCAAATAATTTCTGCAGTCGATTGCGATGATGTGACCGGCTGTATGAAAACATGGCAATCACAACAAGAATCGTCTCGAGTACAATTGAGATAAAGTCAGAAATGATAATAAATGAACTCACATTGGTTGGATTTTTCATGGGGCTCCGTTCTTGCTGGCTTTGCGAGCGTGCAAGCCTAGACAAGACTACCCATAGGTTTGGCGCAATCTTCTTCACCCGAGCAACCATCTGAGGAAAAGATATTCCAGTCAAGTGCTCCTCTTTCACGTCGTCACCAGCAGGAGATTTGAACGCTTTCACGAGCTGTTCCATTTCTTCTTCGAGGATCTGTTGCGAGCAATCAAACGCGAAATTCTGCATCACCGCTCTCGCCCCTTTGGGGCGTTTCTTTTTCCCAGAGCGGGACCGTGGAGGCTTCCCCACCGCTGCAAAATTCCTGGTAACTCCGCGCTATTCAGAAGTTGTGTGCGGTCCACCCGGATCTTCGCATTCTGGGTACATTCTTCATCTCCCCAGCTGATGCCATCCAAAAGATTTGCTAGAGTGATCCCCTGGCCATCCATGAAGACAAGAATTTTCCAAATTTCTGAGCTCGAGCTCCCAAAGGCATTGACGGCGGCTGATTTGGGACAGATGTACTATCGGGTCCTAGCTCGGGCTCATCTCGGACTCGGATTCTAGGGAAATGGGATCAGGGCCAACCCGGAGTCATCGGATTCAGGCTCTGAGTAGTCAGGATCTTCATATGGGTCATCGAAGATATTCGGGGGCGGCATTGGAGGGGCGGGAGGGCGGCGGGCGGGCTCACACAGATGACAGATTGATTAAATTCGTGATTGATAAGACAATCTGGTCACGCTGTGACAGCATGGGGGTGTTACTATACGAAATGCCCCAGACGTTCCGGTGCCTTCTGCGTCCATCATTCTTAAGCGAAACTCGCGTGGCCCGGATCACCGGAACGTCTGGGTTACCGAGACAGCCGGGTTGTGACGTTGCGGCGTTTTTCGGCCGCATTGTGCCGTTTTGGCAGGTCGTTGCCGCGTTGTTGCGCGTTGTACCATGCGTGACAACGCGACAATCAAAATGTCAAAAGTCTGATGGATCGCGCGAGAGCCGACTGGTGTGTTTCCTTCCATGACCATTCTTGAATCCTCGAGTCTAACATCCGGGGAGTACACTCTTCCTTTCGATTCCAATACTAGGTCTCCAGAGAATGAACATATCTTTAGACACCATTTGCAGTGTAGAACTCGTAGATTTATTTGTTCAACCATGATGGTGGCTCTCAGTGCGGCGATATTCATTGCAGCGGTGAAGTATCTTCCTTCCCGATGGCTAAAAGTATTTTCATGCTTTCGAACCCTGAAAGTGTTCTCCTACCCCCTTGGGCTTATTTATATGATCGCCGCGGCCAGCCTCGCGGTTAGGGCTGGGTTTGCATAAGATTTGGACGTGTAATTTACAGTCCCCCGAAGGGTGGCCGCTAGTACAAATACATTTGGCGTGTATTTTTAGCGTAATCCAGAGCACCGCAGGCCGGAAATTTTATATATATTCCCGTAAAAAAACAACCCCTGTAAAATTGGTCAAATACGTATTTTACGGTCCACTTTCCGAGGTTTCCTTCGCACCACCATGTCCTCACAGCTGGACCTTCAACACCCACTCGCCTCGTGCGACGTTCAGGAGTCATAGCTCCCACCTTGGCAAATTCACATGAAGGAAGCATCTCCTCCCGAACTCGGCGCGCTTGTTTGTTGATTGGAGACGGCTTTTTGCCGGCGACCCTTACAGGTGTCAGGCGTCATGCAATTTCAATTATTACGATTAGTGCCGTTCGCGCTGTCTCGAGTCGAGGGTAATGAATGACGAGCTCCGGAATTCCATCTCACCCTTTGTCGCCCCCATCCTGCACGACTCGCTGATTATGGTTATTGCGGCATCTGGGAATCACAGTCCTCCCGCCGATTCCGAGTCGCCTCTTTCGTTTCTGCCCTCTGAGCTGGCGGCGGAGCTCAAGATTCTACGATTCATCTGGATTGGCACAACCGCAGTGCGATGTGTTTCCTTTCAGCTTCTTTCAACCACGCTTTAACGTTTATTTCATTTCAGGTATTCTTCTGGGACATATTAGACAATCTCGGGGCAGACGTTGTGCTGCTATTCCGATCGAGAATCCGGTGGGCTGGGATCACATACTTCGTCGCCAGGCAAGTGGGAAACCCCTCACACACACACACGACTCATGTGGTGCTCAGGTACTTTCTTCTTGTGTTCCTGGTCGGATGGACAGCGTTCCTTAGTGCGTGATGGTAGCCCGCGCATACAAATTTCATACAAACTGATATCAATGCAGTATTTCCTGTTGGAGGGTGTCGAGAGTTCGAGCGGGCCCTCATTATCCTCTATCCCATCGTCATCCCATCAACATCCCTACTCTTCTTCTACCGTGTCCGGGCAATATACGCTGGGTCTGCCGGGTCCCAAACCGTGACCGTCCTCTTCAGCGTCGTATGGCTCGCAGAACTCGTCGCGTGCATCGGCGTCGTACTCGGCACTGAAGCCACCAACATTGGGCCCACGCGCTACTGCCTTCTCTCGCATCTTGCGCCTTATTCCGCCGCGGCGTGTATAACGCAGTCCATATTAGACACGGGGGTTTTCGTTGCGATATCTTACCGGCTCGCGAGCCATGCATACGTCGATCACGGCTGGCGGGACAAGTTCCGCGTGTTCTTCCGTGGTGCGTACCTGCCCTATCTTTCCAGGGCCATGCTTGTTGATGGTCAAATGTATTACATGTAAGTCTACACCCACAACTACGTTGATGAACATTGCAAATATTTCACTGGCAGGATTACCGTCGTGAGCAATATTACAGCGTCCGTGATGATCTATGCACCTGGGGTCGGCCCGACATATCGCAGCCTCGCTTTACCTCCAAACCTCATGCTGAGCACACTCATGGCCTGCCGGGTCTTTCGACATACAAAACTCGTACTTTCGCAGAATAATTCCCCTTCCTTCAACGTTGGCGCTGCAGTCGACAATGACAACCCCCGATCGCTACACATCGTGCACTCCGCGCGGCAAAGGACAGATGATGATTCTGTAATGACGGATGCGCTTGAAGCCTTCGAACTGAGAGGAGGGGACGGTCACAAGTCAGGAAGGGGGCGGAATGGAGGGGATCTCGCGAATTTGACGACCGAAGCTGGTCCTGAAGATGGTCTCGAACGTGCATTCATCTAGCGAGCGCAGACGGTACTTTCTAGTTCCATTAATTTTAGATGTAGGTGAATGTATTGAAAAAGGACTTTGGTTTCCCTTTCCATCACCATTGCTCGAAAAGCAAGTAACAAGCCGACGATCGACTCTCCCGGCCGACCGCTCACTTCGGCGACTTAGCCTTTGAAAAATCTCAAGCCAAACTCAGTCCTTTAAATACTGTCTTTTTTTCGAGTAAGTTGGTGTGCATGCAGGCTGAAGGCCTTCTGGATGACCGAGACTCTCATAAAGTTACATGGGTCTGTCTGTCTGCCCGAAGCCTTTTCAAACTCCGCAACCTCCTGTCCACCATTCTCTTGATGCTGGCATTCTGCAGGGACGGCATCTCAGCATAGGGTCTGATGGGGAAGGCATGCCGCAGCTTGCCAGCCCCACGCAATCATCTTCCAGCGCTGCTCCTTCAGATAGGCTTGGGTCATGAGATGGGTTTATTTTCAGTGTTCATCAGCACAGTCAGTACTCAACAATGGCTCAACATGCCAAAACCTTTCAGGTTGAAATTTACGCCCAACGGAAGAGCAGCCGCTTGTACATTTTAACGGAAGAAACAGTATGTAGATTGAAGAGCAAAGGTGGATGACAAGGTAACAAAATTAACATGCGTGCGGTGAGATGAAACACAGTCGCTGCGTTCGGCGTCATGATCAGCGGCGACTCGTGCATCAACGGAGGTGGGCGCGAGGTGCACATCGTGCGTCGATACTCGAGCGCAGTTCCGTACGCCATGGACGCGCCGGAGAAGTACAGAGGGTTCTCTCGGCACACATATATGTACATAGAGGCGCACACGTTCCCGCGATTCCGGGGAACGGAAAAAAAAAAATTAAACATTGTCAACAATCCCTGTCCTGCAGAACATCGGCCGCAGGGCCTGAGGCAAATGTGCATCGGCAGGGGCAGAGAGATAGATAGTAGCGAAAGGGGCGAGGAACAGACAAACAGAAGCCATGTACTTACTGCGATCCCTCGTTGCCTAAGCGACGCGACGATACCAATGGGATCAGGGTGAGGGTGAGGCGTCCAGCACGCGGCTGACAATAGATAGGGACGAGCGTCAGGGAGTCTCGGGCTGTGTGTTTGTTCAAGGGAAGCGATCTACTGAGGACAATGAATGAGGGGCTGAGAAAAACGGGAAAATGCGGAAGATGGAGGGATTAGAAAAAAATAGGATTTAAGTACCTAAAAGAAAGAAAGAAAGTAATACTTACAAGGGGGAGAGCAGGAACGAAGGTATCAAAAGTTGAATTAATTCGGAGGGGGCGGATAGATATATAGCGATGCGCCGCTCGGGCCACCTGGCTCACAAATGCGAGGAGAAGAAAGGATGGAGGGATGCGGGGGAGGCTCCGAGGGCAGTGGGCGGCGGGTCTGCGAGGCAGACAAGAAGAGATATTTTTTTCGAAAGGACCAGTACCAGTTAGTCTCTTATAACAGACACTACAACAATAGAGTGCTCGTACCTCGCATGTTGTACTCTGTCGAAAAGGTTGATGCATTGATCGCTGGCCGCGTTATTACAAATCACAAATACAATTCGGATGCTGGTATGCATTCCAGAACAAGTTTTTCATAAATATGAAGTCAAATTAGTATCTATGAGCATAAATTGAGCAACTTTCTCACCTAACTCGCGGCGGCAGAGTCGAAGAACCAGGAGTTTGAACTTTGATGGCTCAACAGATGACAAATCCTGACATAATCTGCTCTTTCTATTCCGCGAGAATTGAAGTCGAAAACTAAAAAATTTGAAGACATATTTGGGGTCAGGAATGGATTTAAACCTCTTTTCTCTCTCAAAGTTTGACGATGGGGGTCCTGGAAGTGCTAAATAGGCATGGCAAAAGTTCAAACTCCGACGATTATATAATAACGCGGCCACCAAACACGGTGGCGCGGTTAACAACAGACTAAGTACCAGTACACCGAAAAGGAAATCGGGACGTACAGTAGGAGGAAAGAAAACAAGAGGCAGTCAGAGAAAAGAGTTAATAAATACCAATTACCCAATGGCCGGCATTTCCCTGTTACTCTCCGTACGATTACGTGTCGGCGGAAGGCGTGCGAGGTGACGTGGTGAGATGCCGGAAACCTGGGAAGACGTCAACAAGTAGGCATGCAATAATGTACTTAGCCGCGAGAGCGGCAGCGCTGGAGGTAATTCTAGAATTGGAAGAAAGTTTGGCAGACGGTAAAGAAAGTGCAGGAGATATATTAGGAATCGGAATACTTACTCGCTTGCTTACTCGCCGACTGTCTGTCCTCAGAGATGAAGAGGAGTACAAAGGCAGGGCAGCAGTGGGTTCTTCGCGTTCACCCGGCCGCAGCGTTCAGCGACTCGTGCGCGCGACTGGTGTGAAGAGTGCAAGCGTCCAATGTTGTTGTGCCAAGTCTGATCAGCTGAAGATTAGATTAGATTAGTAAGGCACGATCGCTCTCGGAGTCCAACGTTTTTATTTGAAGATAGGGTTAGGGGTTTAGTGGAATCGATGTCAAGTCGAAGATGCAGGTAGAGGTGATCAAATGAAGGAAGGAAGACCGAATCCCAATCTCAGCGGAATCCGCGCAAATGAAACGAGAAGTGACGATAGCGATAGCCATGATTCCCTAACCCGTTCACGGGAGACAAAAGACGACAGCGACGCCGATAGGGGAAGGGAGACAGAGGACGGGGGTACTCTCGAAAATGAGGGTGAAGACGCCGTTGAGGAGGGGGCCGCAGATTATGCAGCTGAAAGAGAGCGTCGGCGTTTGATACCGCGCGCGCGCGGAGCACGAGTTTGAATGAACGTCAGGCATATGTAGATGAGAATGACAGAGAGTTCAACGCATCTTCCGAAAGCAGTTTATTTGATCCAGGGAAATAATCTCGTATTTGCTTTTTTTGAGCGATGATGTGTGAAGGTTTGTCGTGTCCTATTGTAGTCGGCCAGAATGGTTGGGTACGGCCTCTGAGACTGGGGATCCTGCGGTATCGCGGCGCAATGGATCTTGTAGCGTAGTGATGTATACGTGATCGTGCTACTGGCAAGCATGCGCACATACTGAGTGCCTCTGGGCCTCGACCATTACGCTGTAAGGTGGTGTCCTCCAAAAAGAAATTGCGACCTGGGGAATATGTCGAATAGATTAGGTTGCCAATCACAAGTAATACTTGACAGAAGACGCACGTTCAATCTCGCCAGACAACCGCTTCGCGATGAACGCATCTGCGCGCACCCAGTAGTCGCGATCGACGAGGATTCTCCGCTGCCAGTCCTCTATGTAGTGATTGACCTCCATCATCACGAAGCGCGGGTCGTCTGTGAGGAGATCCATCGTCACGGATTCACCATCCATCAATTGCGATAGCGCACAAAGGATAATCAGTGCGGCCAGCGAACTGCATACCGCTAACAAATGTACACAAGCATTCATGTGCCTGGTCGAGTTCAGCGCCAGATGGGCGAGTTCCGGGAGTTTGGCCAGCTTGGACCAGCGCCAGAAGGACTCGTCCTCGGATTCATCACCAAGCCGCAGATCGGTGAAAAGCTCGAGGTGCGTGAGATGCGAAAAGGCCGGGAGGCCGAGCGGTTTCATGGATGTAAGGTCAAAAATCCGATTCAAGTTGCAGTAAAGATGGTTTAGCGGCAAGGTATCACACCCGGGAGGCGTTGGGTGGGTAGAGCTGTAGAGCTGGTCCAAGATCGTCATGAAAAGGTTTTCAACGTTAGGACATGCCCAAATTATATTGTTCATGTCTTCTGTGCCAAGCTCTGTCGCCATCACATTGCGCACCGCGTTGAGAGATTTCGGCTTGGTGCGCAAAATCAAGGCGAATGTATCAAGGTCGCACACCGGAAAGCCATCGCGCAGGGTGGATGCGACACCGAAAAGCAGCGCGCGATAAAGGATAGGTTCGAGCCTGAAAGAGATTATGAGGTTATACTTGAGAGTTGCAGTTCTAGAGACGTCTCACCAAAGTTTCACGCGCCACGCTACTCGCATCAGGTTCGGGATCAATACGGGGCGAGAAAGGGCCGCAAGCTCAAATATTTGGTGTTCCAAGTCCAATGGTAGAATGACAGCCTCTGCCATGGCGTTCGAGGTCGCTGGAGGAATGGATTCAAAATGGATGGTGGCGGTACAAAAGAGGACGGGTGGCCGTGTTTGGAGTATTGTTAGTGATCGGGTGATGCCATTTACATACGTTACTTCCATCACCACCTCCGACTCGCTCCGAGCCCTCCGGACAGGCGAAAGCCCATTGCTTGAGAACTCACACGAAGGCGCGACTGACCAGGACTGCTCGTTTTACAAGCAGCGACACATATTACAGCATGTCTTTCCAGATTCCTGAAATAATAAATACGTACGTCGAAGAATTTTGCGGGGCCCAGCAGTTCCGGAACTTTCCCGTTTTCGCTCGACGGATTCTCACCATACGGCTGCCCGACTTTAACCCGCGTCTCGTCTCAACTCCACGCCGCCATAGATTGACCCGATTTTGACTCCTCGGATTCAATTCCCCGCCGCATTCCTCGCCTTTTTTGTAACTTGAAAATTTGCCAATCTCTGCTCAAATCGCTACTTCATTTACTACTTGATGTCTCAAATATCAATTCTATCATCGATACGCCTGCGGACATCTGTGGAGCCAACCCATAAACGGATATACCCCACAGCTTGCAACAATGGGCATCTACTACAAAATCATTTCTGTACCTTTCGGTTCTAATCCACAGAAAAACTTAGTGCTGCGTGGATCCTCTTCCTGTCGAAATCCACTTGACTCCATTGCAAGCACCTTCCAGGACGGAGTTCTGGCCTCGAGAATCGATTCCCATGCCTCTTTCCTCGGCCACGATCCCTATCTATCTATCAGACAGCCCACTCGCAGCCAAACAAAAAAAGTGCACCGTCGTGAAGAGCACAACCGGCAAGACCACAACCTGGCCCAACGACCCTGCAATCGCATGCACCCCCGCGACGTCGTTTCACACCAACATGAACTCCACGCCCGCAACGTTGAACGCGAAGCCCCAGACCATTTTTTATGCGAGCTTCGCCCAGGGAACGATGCTGCGCCGGAATTTATTGTTGGGCCGCCGTTTGGGGGACGGTGGGGAGGTGGAGGTCGGCCGGGATTTTAGTGTATGCGTATGCGTGGATCCTACTAGGTGCGTGGGCCGGTTATTCTTATTCATGGTGTGTATTGCGTGTCGTTGACGAAGGTGGGGGGTAGTTGGAGGATATACGCCTGGACCAGGAGGAATGGGAACACAAGTCTGGTCGATAATATCCAACGAAATTTCTGGGGCGCCGCCAGAATCTACTGCATCCATGCTCTGCGAGGAATGTAGATTTGAAACGGCTGGCCCCGCCGTTGCAAGTATCCACCTTCCTATTTTCAATTTGCTCCATTCTGGCGGAAATTCACCCAATTCAGACGCCGAATGCCAGCGGTCAATATAAGTTATACTGTACGTCTCGCCGCGTGTTTCCTACCCTCGAAAATTGATACATCCAGGCGAAGGACAACTCAGCATTCAACGCAAAGGAATCTTCAAAAAAAAAACAAAAAAAAATTACCGGAAAGAACTCGAAGTGACCCATGCGCCTGGCACCCCGATGCATTTCTGGTGGTGGTTTGACTTTATTCGGCATGGAAATCTTGAGTCGCTTAACGACATTGCGGAAATATCATCCGTGGTACCTTCGTTCGGCAGTGTGGGATTTTTCATACGATTAAGGGATAATCCGCAGCCGTTGGACAGTACGAGATCAACTGGAACGCGAACGCTGTGCTCGGTGAGAATAATGACATTGTATGGGGATGGAGTTCGGTTTGAATTGTATCCGAGGCCAGTCGTAGACGACCGGCGGGTTGAAATCAATTGGTGGGTGCCGACGGCTGCTCGGCAGAAGAACCTATTAAACACACCGATAGATTGCTTCCCGCACCGTTGCCGAGTGTTCAATACCAAAGGAGATTAAATGAGTTGCTATGGCACGCTGCTTGCGCAGTATGAAAGCACTCATTCACTCTTTGCCCGCCCTCAAATGACGCCCACTCGAAAACTTTCTCTGAAATTAAAGAAATTCACCAACTCAGTCTTCCCTACCTGGACACCGTCGCAGGCCATCCTGAAGCCAGGTATTTGAAACGGTGTTCGGACCTTAAACTGGGTCAATGACTTGTATCATTATGGCAGACTCGGATAGAACACCTTCCAGTGATATATGCAGTCCGACTGGGACGTCGGGTCAGAATACCAGCGACTTCACCCGATCGAATTCTCCTCCAACCTCCACTCCATCCACTCCAGCTGTGTCCCAGATACTGACGTCCGTCCATCCCGAGGATCCAGGATCCCCGGGATGGAAGGCATTTATGCAGGGATTAGGAATCGTAAAGGACGTGTCAGTTGTATTCCCTCCGTTACAAGCGGCAATGACGGGTCTTTTTCGTGTCCTAGAGAAATTTGAGGTGAGTCCGCTTGGCCATTTTCCTGGAGCATTTAGTTGGATGCAATTCTCATAGGAGATCACGTACGCGAGGAATGAGCTTGGTGCTATGGCTCAAAGGATGACCGCATTGGCAAGTTTGCTTCGACGGTATGAGGGCCGCACGGACGACAAAGATATCCATAATCGACTGGAGGGAATGACTGAGTTTATCCTGTTTCCATTTACATACTTCTTAACGTTCTAATAACAAAATCAGGGCTATAGTACACCAAAGAAGGATGATCGAGAAGAAGCTTGCATTGGGCATGCGAAACATCATTGCAAATTCGCCCGATGCGCACGATGTCATCCAGTGCATTCGCGCCATCTCATTCCTGATTAACATATTCGAGGTATGGGAATTAATAAACACTGTTCCTCGCTTTAATTGTCGGCGAAAAAGTTGGACACCGCTTTGAATACAGAGGCCAAAGCAACCGAAATGAAAAACGTACGTGCCCATGATTTATACGTTGCATATTTGTTGAATTCCCTGATAGCTGGTATCCGAACTGCATAATTCCAGCAAGTGCATTACCTAGGAATCCAGAATATTCCTCTTACTCCATGTGATCCAGATCTTCTCGAGAAGCTTTCCCCAGTCGCGGGTATATCCTACGACGAGAGGGGTATCCAAGGAAGCTCCGAGTGCATGCCGGGCACTCGTGTTGGTGTTCTCACCGAACTCATGGCATGGGCCAGCGATCCAGAAAGTCCGCCCATTTACCTTCTCACTGGGATGGCAGGGGCCGGGAAGACTGCAATCGCTCGCAGTTTTGCAAGGCTAATTGACGCGGAGATGTTTCTTGGGGCAAGCTTCTTCTGCTCTCGAGCAACTGAGGGGTCTAGCGACGCGGGCCGAATTATTCCATCGCTCGCCTTCCATCTCGCGTGGCATTCCGGGCCATATGCACAGGCATTGATCAGCGCCATAAAGATGAACCCCGGGACCACGTTTCACCTTCGACCAGCGGACTTCCAGTTCGCCACCCTTCTGCTGAGGCCGTCTCAGGCAATTACTCAGCAGGTGCAGGTTCCGATCATCGTGATAGATGCTCTGGATGAATGCTCCAGTATCGATGCAGTTCGTGCAGTCTTGACGACCCTCATCCAGTCAAAAGGGGTGCGACTAAAGTTCTTCATTACAAGCCGTCCCGAGCCCCATATCGAAAAGGAATTCCATGCAGAGGTTGTCGCTCGTCGCCTCCGGCTCCGCGATATCGAACATGATATTGTAATGGCTGATATTACGAAGTATCTCAGCCGGAACTTGCATACCATTGCAGAGACAATACAGGCTGCGGGATGGCCGTCTGATAGTGACTTGCAGGAGCTAGTACTGCGAACTGGAGATCTGTTCATCTTTGCTTCCACAGCCATTCAGTATCTCTCGGCGAAATCGCTATCACGCGATGAAGTTCAACGGCGGCTTCATAATATTATCTATGGCACTGCACCAACAAAAATACAAACTGCTGGCATTGACACTCTATATGGCCAGATCGTGGATAATGCATGGGCTGGAACGGAGCCAGATGAGAAGACTACTCGACAAAAGGCACTTACAACCCTCTTATGTCTCCGAGAGCCTTTGTCCCTCACTGCAATTGCCGGATTGTTGGAAGAAACTCCAGACGACCTAAAAACCTCACTGGCCGATTTCCATTCAGTTCTTAGTATCCCAGCTTCTTTCCAGGATCCTGTCACCATTTTGCACGCATCCTTTCCTGATTACATGACCAACAGCCAACGGGCAGGACCTAATATGTTGGATGTTCCAGTGCATCATGCTGTGCTGGCTCTCCAGTGCATCAAATGCATGAACCTCTTGCTTCACCAGAATCTCTGTAATCTGAATCGTGCAGATTCGAAAAGTCTAATCGGCGAGGATGTCATCAATGCATTAATACCGGCACATTTGAAGTATGCGGCGACCTACTGGGGTACTCATCTCTCCCTCATTGTGCCTGGTACGGCCAACCCAAGCCTCATAGCAGAATTACACATTCTGACCACAAACCACATCCTGCACTGGCTTGAGTGCTTGAGCCTCATCGGCAAGCTACATCTCGCTGTGGACTGTCTTCAAAAAGCAATCTTGTTTGTTTTAGTGCGTTCTACAGTATATACGGAGTTGGTGCGTGCATACTAATAATGAGGACAGCACCAGGAATGTCCAGAAATCAAAGGCCTACTGAATGAAGTTCGGAGGATGATCCCACAGATATTCAAGTTTGCAAGCATATATCCCCTAGAGGTTTATCACTCTGCATTGGAGTGGCTTCCTACCGGATCCAGAATACGGCACATATACCACAATAGTAGCAACTGTGTGCAAATGGGTCTACCCGCCCAATGGCCAAGCTGTGAACAGATCCTACAACCAAGCATTGGATGTCGGCTTAGATCTGTCCAATTCTCTGCGGACGGCACTCATTTGGCTTTTGCATTGGAAGACAAACTTCAGCTGTGGAACATCAACACTGCGGAGACAGCATGGGAACTAGTGGTGGGCCAGGTCGGGGATTTTGTTTTCGGCCTTGAATTCTCACCCGATGGAGCACACGTGGCATCAGTGTCAGACCAAACAGTCAGATTATGGAATGTTCACACTGGGAAGAAGGGGCAGTGTTTCTCGCATACGGGGCGGGCGCGCTGCGTTGCATTTTCACCAGATGGAACTCACATAGCATCAGGGTCCGATGACGCCAAAGTTCGGATCTGGAATGCTAAAACTGGAGACACAAAGCAGGAGTTTTTGCTACCATCCGAGGAGGTGTGGTCATCGTCGACGATGGGGATTGAGAGGTTCCTTCACAACTCTGGAAGCGTGGAAATGGTGGCTTTTTCTCCAGATGGAACTCGAATAATGTCTGCATCTCAAGATAACCTAATTCGAATCTGGAACGTCAAGACTGGGCAGATGGAGTCGGCACATTCTATTGAATTCGGCCAGTATTCAGCCGCATTTTCGCCAGACCTGGTCTGCATAGCCGTAGTGGAGGCGGAGTCCTTTAAGATCAGAATTATAGAGACTGGAGAGACTGCGCGAGTGTTTGCCGGACACTCCCAGTTGGTGGATTCTCTTGCATTTTCACCAGATGGATTTCGCATAGCATCGGCTTCATACGACAAGACAGTTCGAATCTGGAATGTGGAAACTGGCGAGACAGTGCGGAAACTCACAGGCCACTCTGGGTCAGTGCACTCGGTCACATTTTCGCCAGATGGAGCCAACATAGTGTCATTATCGGAGGACCACACAATGCGGATATGGAACGTGGAAACAGATGAGACAGTTCAGGACACTTCTGGACACTCAGGAGCAGTGTCCTCTGTTAGCTTTTCGCCGGATGGAACACTTGTAGCTTCAGGGTCGGCAGACAAGACAATCAAAATCTGGAATGTTGCCACTGGAGAAACAGAGAAGGAAATGGTAATCCATCCGTCTGATGAGCCGTTTTGGGAGTGGCGCATGGACCCCGATAAAGTAACTTTACTTGCTTTTGCAACCGATGGAGCCCACCTGGTGTCCGCGTCGGACAACAACATACTTCGAATCTGGAACATCAACACTGGCGAAACAGAGCAAGAAATTATGGGCTGTGCGGCGGGATTTGGGGATAGTGTTATCTGTATTGCAATCTCGCCAAGCGTGGTCCACATAGCATCAGGGTGGACAGACAGCATAGTTAGGATCTGGAATGTCCAAACCGGAGAGATAAAACAAGAGCTGGAAGGGCATTCGCAGATGGTCAATTCAGTCGCATTCTCACCCGACGGAGCATATCTCGTTTCGGGCTCAAAGGACAGCACCGTTCGAATCTGGAATGTTGAAAGTGGAGAGATGGAGCGCGAACTGGTGGGGCACTCTGGTGCGGTGCGTTCAGTCACATTCTCACCAGATTGTATCCGTGTCGCATCCGGGGCTGCCGACGGGATTCGGCTTTGGAATGTCACAACTGGAGAGACTGACGGGGTCTGCGCGGTGGACTCTCCGTTAATGTTTTCCGTCGCATTCTCACGGGACGGAACCCGAATAATTTCAAGATCGATGGGCAGCAAGACTATAATCTGGAATATTACCTCCGGTGAATTCGAGAACGTCCGAGAGATTGGCATGGGTAGTTCTTATATCTCTTCTTATTTGCGATGATTCTAAGTTTGACCCAGGTTTCAACTCCACGCAACCTCTCCCAACCTTTGACGACGGTCAATCTGGTCCGTTGCCTACAACGGCGTATCTTTCACTTCATTCTGACCCAGACATGGTGGGAAATCGACTCTGGATGTGGACTGAGTATGTGGCTGGTATGTTGTCTGGAGATTTCCATGGTACAATGGCATGCTTTGGACAGCAATCAGGACGTCCGGTTGTCATCGATTTGGCCGAGTGGTAGTCGTATCGAGATGAGGTACTTTCGTATGTACAATCGATCCCCGTGTTTTATGTGAAAGGCCCGGTGGACCTTGCGTGCATCGCGTAGTTCATCGTGCGGTGGGTGGACTTTTGCGGAGGCATCCAAGAGTGTTGTGAATGATCAGAGAATATCGCATAATTCAGTAAACCGGACGCAAAGATAGCGGGCATGACCGATCCAAGTTTGAATGACCCACCAAATTCCGCCTGGATTACAGGAAGTACTCCCACTGGTCGCTAGACCCATTTTTGTTTGTTTTGCGAGAGGGTTGGGGTTCTACCTCGCACGGCAGCCACGAATGGTTTTTAGCTCCGAGTTAAGTTGATCGCTTTCAAGTTTCAAGGACAGGAGAGGGTTAGATTAAGATTACGATTACAGAGTTGAAACCCAGATGCGAAAAAGACCCGGATGCGAAAATATGGAATTATAGGCTCAATTTTGATATGGGTAACCCTGATTATTTTCGTGGGAGCCTTATATGGATCAAGAACAATCCTACATAACCAAAAAGCTCCATACCAATCGTCGGCTAGCATAAGAAATCGAATATATGCCGAAAACGGAAATTTGTGGCTGTGCCAAAAGTCCTAAGGAGAGAATCATTATTGTGAGCGCCTCCTACATTCTCCAGACCTGAAATTGTGCGTGGGGGGGCTTCAGCAGTCACTCTCCCTCCGCACACCCACAGATTCTCCGGGAGTCCGCGCCATTCTCGTCACTTCGTTACTTCGCTTAGGTTCGCGAAACCTCGTAACTTTGATGGGAATTCGCGAAAGTTCGTGATTCTGATAGATTTCTATGAAAGTTCATGAGTTCACATCCTAGGCTTGTTCAGCGGCGACTATTCGGCACATCACGGAGTGATGGGCATCGCAGCGTGCCGCGAGTGGCCGGTTAGGTTCGGGTTAGGTGGTTAGAGGTTAGCGGTTAGCGGTTAGCGGTTAGCGGTTTGGGTTCGCTGGTTTGGGTTAGTGGTTAGTGGTTAGAGGTTAGGGGTTAGAGGTTAGAGGTTAGTGTTAGTGTTAGGCCAAGGTATTGACATGAAAAAAAACGGGGGAGGAGGAAGTGATGGCCGAATTGATGCTTTTGATTTGTGTGAATTGCACAACTCACGAACTTTCCTGAAAGCTGACAAAAGTGACGAAGTTTCATAGCTTTCCATCAAAGTCACGAAACTTCGCAAGATTAAGCGAAGTAACGAAGTGACGAAGGTCACTACTACTCATTATCCGGAGGGTGCAATCGACACCTGTACATGACCCCATTTTTCGGATCGGGGTCCTCCACCAAAACAGGTCACACAAATAATGGGCTCATGCTCCGCAACCACCTACCGTTAAAATCTGAAAATATTTGTGCATATACTATAAGGAATGGCATTGTGTCCACCAGTTTGTATTTACATGTGCTTGCATTGCCATTGAGAAATCCCGGGGAACTTTATGTTTTTCGCATCCGGGTTTTCACTCTGTACCATTCGTATTTCTCTTCGATCGCACCGGACTTTGGCCCAAATATTAAGCTGCCAATACAGCACCTATCAGCCCAATATTTTTGAAGGTCGCCAATATGTGGTGTATTTGCTTGGTATTCACCCACTTATATGTATGATCGGGTGTTTATACTGCGATTATACGCTGTCGAGTGTCGCTGTATTTTCAGAATATTTGGTCAGGAAATTATTTGGTAGATACAGTTCCGAAACGTCGCCGAAATCTGCATATCTCCGAAATATTGACGGGCAGATATTTTGCCTGAAGTCCAGCGAACTCTCAGCTCCAACAGGGAACTAACAATATTCAGCCGGTTATGATACCGACACCTAACTATTTTCCCACCAGGGTGAGGGGGAACCCCCCGAAAAAGAATTCGAAAATTGGCGCACATCCTGGGTGAGAAAATGATATTTCGTCTATAAAATTGGGGTGTGCCCTCGACCCTTGACTTGCTATGGACGTTTTGATCGCAACCGGGGCCGCAACCTGGGCCACAGGCTTGTCCCCTCCCCAAAGAAAAAAATACTAATTCGAAAATGGACGCACAGATGCAGATAACTTGGAAAACCATATTTCATTGTTCCCCCACCCTAGTGTCTGCGGGCGTGTTGCCCATGACCCTAATAAATTTTCGCCCTATGCCCCAATCGCTCACCCGGTCTTGAGTATTTGGGACTGGTTTAAGACCCCAGGCCCTGACCCCCCTACCTAATATTGCGCATATATATGGGAAATAAATAATCCCCTGGCCACAAAATATGCCAGGGGATTGTAAATTGCACCCAGTCAGCCCGGGCGGTTTGCCGCTGAAACACTCCCGTCCCGTTGCATTTTCACCGATTTGACTGCCACATCCTATTCGCACTATTGCTGACTCCCACTACCCTAAATATCAGCCAAGGTGCACAATTATTGGTGCCGTTCTGAACGACAGAACGTTTATTTCTGTAAAAGTGTAGAAAATCACACATATTCTTGCCCCATCTCATGTTGAGCCCAGGGTTTTTCAAACCGATTGCACAGTCAGAAAGCACTGCTTCGGGGCATCAACGACATATAGCACAGATATTTTACCTGTCAGAACTCGCATTGTCATTCTATTTTATTCCGGCGGCGAGTGGGTAGGGGTAGGTTGCGAGAACACGCTTTGACACTTTCCCACGATTCCCCAGATCGCCCCGCCGATATAGATGTCATGTCGCTGACATCAAAAGACTAACGCTATCAATCGCACCTCCCCGCAAACCTTTCCCACCAAAAACCACTCGCCACCTCCCCACCAGGTCCGGCACCGTCCGGGATGCAGTGTGCCGCCCCAGATCACGTCGCCCCATGTCCCGACATCCCCGCGGCCGCCCACTTCGCCCGCGTCCCGACTCCGAGTCGGCATGGAGCCCCACAACCTTCCATCCCCAGACCCGTCCCCCGCAGCCCACGTGTCGCCGCAGCATCGCCCTTGCCATCCCTACCCGCCCCCGGTACTGCGGCAGCGGCCCCACCAATGTATTCCTTCTGTGGCGTGCCGGCTTCGCGCGATGCCGCATGTTTGTCTCCGTGTACCAACTGCTTCGTTCGGATCAACTCTGTCACTCCCTTCCTCCTCGTCCACCGAGCCGTTCTCGTTCTCCTTCCATGGCTCTGCAGTCCCGCCCCGCCGATCCCGCCGCCGCGTCCCGCGCATGATTCCTTCCAATCTTACCCAAGGTAACCAAGGGGAATAACCTTTGGCTGTCTATCCGCCGGCACGTCCCGTTGCGCATGCTTCAAGTACGGATATCTTGCTAGTCTGACTCTGTCCGGCTACACTCAGACTTGGCAACCGGCCCCACCGACTTATGCACCCATATCTGCTGCCTCCCAACTCTTCATTCCCATGCACAGACCACCTGCAGCGCGCACGAAGCCTGCATCGCCGCTGCACCCCGATCTCCTCGCCAGCCCAACCACTCAGCGGCTACACGCCTACAACACAGCGAGGTACGAGCTCAAATTTTGTTGTAGCGTCTGTATAAGAGGCTACTACACGCCAGTCTCCCATCATATCCAATCATCCCTGGTCCTTCTTCTGCATCCTTCTGCCATGCAGCGCCGCGCCAGTGGGCATTCCTTGGTCAAGCTAGTGTGGACGTAGAGATTCTGTGCGTACCTTTTCATCTGATATTTAAATCTGGCGCCAAGTATTACGCAGCTCCATTCCCAGTGTACTCTCCATCTCCTTCGCACCCATTTAATTCACCCGACCCTTTTTTTGGCAGGAGGAACGCCAAACTGGAGATATTCCTGCTCAAGACTCAGGTGCGTCCGCCTTTCGATAATGCAAGCTCTGCCGCCTCGTGGCTTTTCCTAGATTTAACCTTACATTCCCCCAATTTTATGCCCTTGCCCGTCGTCTGCCCGCGCGTAGTGTGGCTCGTTATATTAAAACGGTCCGTCCTCAGCACCTGTCCCGCGTTCCCCAAGCGACCCATGGCAGCCAAGGACGACCATAGCGTTCCTTTTGGGGCGTCTCAATCGTTCTCAAATCTCCGCGGCACCTGGACGTGCAACCTTTCTCCCGTTTTTCATATGACTAACTCAATTACCTCCTCGATACCCTTCCTACTTCTATTTTTGGTCTGTGGGGGGTATATTCTCTCAGTTGCTAACACGACGCCAAAACCCCCCCTTGTACCGTCTCATCCCATGCGCGTCCGTCTCAGCGCATGATTTCCTTTATCTTCCCTCGGGGAGATATAGATGTACGTTCGAGGTGTGCGTTTGCTCTCATCTCATTTTGTCGACACGTGAGTGTCCACCGCTAAGATGGTATGTCTTATACGCACCTCGTCTGCTCAATCTTTCACTCAGGACGGACGTTCTACGAGCTTTATGCCGCTTGTACTATGTTCGACCTTCATTCTTCGCCGCGAGGTACGTTATGAATCCTTCTGAAGTAGTATCGGTACACGTATTGACCTCTATTGATACAGAATGAATTCTCCTCAATTTCTAAACCGACTAGTACCGCGGAATTTACTGAACGCGCTCCCGCCGCCGTCACCTCGCTCCCAGACTCCCTTTCATTTCTTTTGCAGAAGCCCCTCCCCAATGTTCAGGCCCTGGTGAGCTATCGGTTGAAAACTCCCAGGTAAAGAGCTCTTTAACTACCCTTTATATTACTGTCCCTAGCTCGTCGCCAGTTTGACATGCTTTCTCGGATTGTGCCTCCTTTATTGCATCTGCATTGAATGTTTTTTAAATGTCTAGTCCAGTGGATGGTAGGTGATCACCATACATGTTCCGAATGGATTCCACTATCACAGTCCTTAGGTGATTTATATATGTGTCCCAATGTGTACTCGGAGTCGGCCTTCCACGTGGTAATATTCGCGTTTCGCTTTCACACTCAAACTCACTTTTATGGCTTCGGGAAAATTGTCCAGTGACGTCCGCTTTCGTCTTCTGCTGCTCAACGGCACTCGTATCCATCCCTTTTTGTAAGACTACTTCGCGCGCGAGCGTATGGTTCACGAACACCCGTACCGTGTTTTCCTACATATTTGCCTGGCCGTTCTGACCCTCAAAACGGTGGCTATGGCACGAACCCAACCACCGTTTTGAGGGTCAGAACGGCCAGGCGAATATATAGGAAGTGAGTAGGAACATGTTCTCGCTGCGCAGCATGAACAAGAAGGCCCCGTGATAAAAAGCGGCAAAAAAAAACAATAACAGTAAGATGACGGCCCTCGACCTGAGTGTCCCTCTTCAACTCATCTCGGCAGACATCGGCAAGGGCTCTGCCGTTTGAAACTTCGCTGGCGTGCATTATATGTCACTTGCTGATCTCGCTGCCACGCCGCCACACCGCGACCAATGGATGATGATGATGCGCGCAAACACATACGACTCCTTGCTGATCTTTCCGAACAGTGACAAAGTGGCATTGGACGTTGGGGCGGCCTTTTTACACAATCTTTTGGGAGCGGACCCGCCCATGGGGAAAAATCCTCTTTGGAAAATGAAGCTGAAAATGAGACCAAAAATGAGACCAAAATGAGGCAAAAATGAGAACTTTGAAAGAGACTATTGTTTTTCTTTTCAGGCTGACTGTCATCAATTATGCAAACAACTGTGAGTAATCTGTTTAATACACGAGTAACAAGACCCCTCCAAGGCGCTCCTAAACCTAAACAATGTTCCATGATTGGCTCCAATTGGTGTAAACGGAATGGGACGTAGCCAATATCCCAATCTTTAATAATTGTCGACAATCTAGAAATTATTGACATGTGACTATTGGTGGTTTTCCTGATAAAGAGGATTCGTGGCAGAATCAATATTTGCACTCCGCTCCCGCCATACGGGCCCGATATTGAATAGATTTGGGAAGGAAATTTTCCTGATGACGTAGACGAGCTGTTGCGTCTATGCGTACTGGTATCTCCTGGTGACAGTCTTAGTGTGAGTTGGCTCCCGAACCCACTGGCATCTCACTCGATCACTCATGGTACGGACACAGGCAGTGCAAACGAAGAGACCTGCACAAGGCCTGCTGCACCCCACGCCCAACCTTATCGTTCAGTATCCAGCAAAGAAACGGTTTCCAAGACAGTTGTTTCGCGGATAGATAACTAGATCATGTACCATATAACACTGTAACCTAGATGAGGCAGCCTGCATCATCGCCCCCTGTAGTACCCCCACAAGTAATGCCTCATGCCTATGCTTGAATGAAATCACAAGGGGACCTGTAGCGTGAAATTCGTCAAAAATGCCATTCCCGCCGCGCGGTACGTGTCATTCGTAATCGTCGTCCGCACAGCGCCATCGAGGAATGTTATCATGCATGGCGCTGCGGTCGTGTACGCAGGCCACGCGGGGACGGTCGCGCCGTTCGGGTCGAGGGTGTTCGCGAAGTTGATGAGGTAGTCGGTCAGTTCGGCCTCAGCAAAATCGTCGCTGGTATGGAACTGCGGGGGTAGGGTAATGAGCGGCGAAATCGACGGAGGCACGCGGGGGAGGGAATGCGCACCGAGCCGAGGAAGGGTATGTCCTTATGACGCTTGCTAACTGCGGTGGGGCACCATCAGCGTCGAGGGACAAACCGTGGGGACAGCAGAGAAGAACGCCAACGCACGGTATGCCCACTGCTTCTGCTTGCCCGAGCGCGCCTGCTGGAAGAACGACGCGGTGCCTGGAACACGCCATCACCCTGAACCCGCGCCGCGGTCTTCAGTCTAATGCAGGAACGGACACAAAGAGAAACTGACCTGGAACGCCGCAATGCGCTTGAACTGCGGCGATAGCATGTCCAAGCTGCTCGTGTTGAACGGCGAGCCCGCCGCGTTGGCGCTTGAGTACAGCGCGGTGAAGGCGACTGCCTGTGCGGTGGTCATGTTGTGCAGGAAGTAGGTTTCGATCCACGTGAGGAATTCTGCGTCCGTGCTGCAGCCCGCGGGGTGTGAGTGGCTGCGGATGCAGACAGACGGAGCCCACATACGTGATGTTCAGCGTCGACAGCGAGAAGATCGTGCCCTCATCGTCGACACTACCGGTGATAAACGGCACGTTTGCGACCTTGCTCTGCTGGATGAGCCGCTGCGGGTTGTCTGTGAGGAATAAACCGTCCGCGCGGGGCATCCAGGCCAATACCAAGGACTACTTGCCGGTGAGAACAAGAACAACGTGCCTGATGAGTAAGAAAGTGTTACCTGGTATGAGAAAATGCTGGGTGACGCGTCCTGTGCGGCCTTGAGCGCGTCGTAAGGGACCGTGCGCAAACATTGGAGGGTGTCTGCAGCGGAGGAGCATCCGACTTCTTGCACAATGGCATCGTAGTCTTCCGCAGTGGCACATGACCATCATCAATCAGAAACGAAAAGGTGGACTCGACTTACACTTCTGGCCGTTCTCGACCGACCCCACAGGTATAGGTGCGCCCGATCTCATGAACGCACTGCGGAACAGCCCCTCGTTGTCGCCGCCGTTCGCAAGCATGTGCATCGACGCAGAAATGGCTCCAGAAGATTCGCCCGCACTATACATACACCTTGTCAGACTTGAGGGAACGCGGGACAAAAGAAGGTGCGTACATGGTCACTTTCGCCGGATCGCCTCCGAATGCGGCGATGTATTTGTGAATCCACCGAAAAGCCTGGCGTTCTGATCCAATCCGGTCCATTAGAGAGGATGAAGAGGGCAAAGCTAGCAATGGGCGTACGGTCTTGGAGACCCAAATTGCCGACGCCTGCTGTACGGACTTCTTTGCTAGCCAAGAACCCGAAAGCTATAGACCAACAAAAATTCCTCGCTGTCGCTACAAAACACCATCTCACGTACCAGAGACTCTGTGGTTCATCGTCACGTATATGACCGGACCGTTCATTGCGATAGACCGCTCGACAATCGTGGTGTCATCGGACCTGTAAAGCCATCAATGTATTTTGGTATTGATTGGAACTCGGCGAGACCTCGAAGATGCGCCGAACTCAAATCCCCCGGAAATATCCACTGTAACACAGACATAAGCCTCCCACAGGCAACAAACAATACATACTGCTATAACGGGCAGCTTCGAGGCCCTCATCACGGTCTTGGGTCTGATGACGTTGATAGTAAGGCCTGCGCTGGATCAGTTTCTTGTTCAGACCGGCGATGTTTTGCGCGACTCACAGTCCTCGTCGGATGGGACAAGCTCGCCATAGATGGTGTTTGCGGCGTAGTCAATGACTTCCTGCGCCTGGCCAGTGAAGGGGGGTAGCTTGAACGCCTGCTGCGGGCAACCAGGTCCATACTCGGTGGCAGCATACGACCCATTGTATGGCGGGATCTCCACGGGACGACGGAAGCGCAGGTCACCGATTCTGCGCTCATCGCATCAGCTGCGGAATCATCCATGTAAACTGAGAAAACGCACGGAGGCTGGGCAAATGGGATCCCAAGGAAGCTCTCCGTGTTGGACGATGTGAACTTGCCGGTGAACACCCCCGCATCGAGCGTGACCGTCGGGGCAGCGAGGGCGACACCCAGTGCTACACACGCCTGAAGCACCGTGGATAGAAGAGCGCTTGAAAGCATCGTGAAAGACTAGGGGCCGTGACTTGCTTCTGCTGCTACGGGAACCGAACTAGCTCGAGGGCTGTGAATGCGGCTGTTAACATCTTGCTCGATGCGATTACAGCGGTAAGAGCCGAGTCCGGGAGCCCGGCAAGCTCTCATGGCGTCCGCTATGGATGCCAACGTCATTGACTTGGCGGCGAATGGGTGGCTGCCATGCTGCAGCGTAGACTCGTGATCAGTCTGCGCTACGGCAAATCTGAGTGCGAGCACTATGCCGTAGGCAGACTGGATTCTGACTGATACAACTCGGAACATGTCAAAGGGATGCGCCCGGAGTTTGAAATTCTCTTTCTCAATTAAAATCGCCTTGTTGTTTGGCCCGCCCACGGAATTAGATGGAAATTCTGAATAGACAGAAATGAAGCTATGTACATTCCGTTCGCATCTCCAGCTTTGACCAAGAAAAAGTAATAAATTTGAGTCCAGCACAAGCAAGATCAAAGCCTTCAAACTCCGGGCTCAGCCCTTTGACATGTCCCGAGTTGTACCAGTCTGCCTACCGCATAATGCTTGCACTAAGATTTGCCGTTGTAGGGCTGACTGGTAACAAGTCTAGCTGCAGCACTGACATATACATGATGGGACTTGTGTACAACCTCTTCATGTTCTGCAAGTCAGCGTGGATGTTGCATGGCGAACATCCTTGTATTCAAGCAAGTTGGGAAAGGGAAGAGGCTCGTTGGTCATCACCCAATTGGGACGTAAGTTACCCTTTGGTCATCACCTTATCAACCGTTCTTTAACGAAATGCCGCGATTCTTTGTGTCTGTTTGCTGTTTTCTCCGTTTATCCAAACCCCTTTCGTCCTCTTCTGGTGGTCATCCGTGTCCAACTCCTTCCATTTCTACTCTGCCCAACTGCCAGATAGCTGCCAGAATGGCCTTCGCGTACCCCATATATCAACATACTTATTCACAGCACCGAAGCAGACCGGCTGAGCTTGCCAAACATTGCTTCAGTCTCATCGACGTCAGAATCGATTTTGAAAGCCTTCATTGGAGTAACCAGAAATCAGATTCAATTAGTAACTTTTCAATAACGCTGAGTCCATCCACTTCACATGCTGCGAGTTGCTGAATAGTTGACCTTTCAATCATAGCTGAAATATCGGAATCCGACAAACTTGTTGCAGCCAAAACTCTCCAGAATAGTCATTCTGAATCGGTGGGAGCAGTGGCGGGATTCCGCAACACTGATATCGCTTCTCTAGATGTTGCTCCGTCTACATTGCGCCCTGGCGTGAGCTTCACTTAGGTTGTAGGCGGTCCGAACCGAATCAGGACTTGAGTGTTCCCGGAAACTTAAGTTCTCCAGCCCTGTGTACGCGGTGTATGGCCGCCCTTGTGTGGCCCCTCAGTCATCAACCACTTAAGTCCCACCAACCACTTTAGTCCCACCTACCACTTTAGTCCCACCAACCACTTTAGTCCCACCAACCACTCAAGTCCCGCCCACCACTTAAGACCCACCGACCACTTAAGTCCTGCTGACCACTTAAGACCCGCCAACCACTTACGCCGCGCACAGGACTCAAGCCTCATCCACCACTTGAGTTCTGTCAATATACTCCAGTTACGACTTAAGCTGTGCAACGACGATGAGCAGCCAGACAACGTCCGCCGACCGGGTTTTGGACCACAGGCGGGGGGGGTCATCAGAGAGGTCTATCGCACGGCTGGCAGGAACGCGGTGGTCCTTAGCCACCAGGGGGTCTGTCAGCATCAAATGGATTGGAAATCTTTGTACGCGCTATGTATGATACCCTGATCCTGGTCAATAAAGAGCGAATATCTTTTCACGCAGCCGTGGGACTCACCATTTCATCCATCCACGTGGAATAGTATGTCGTGCCACTTGTTGATCTTGGTCACCAGCTCGTCGAAGCTTGTCGCAAAGACCCAATCGTGAATGCGCTGGCATCGTTCGCAGATCAGCGAGGAGACAAATGATGAGCCCTAGCTGTGTACGTACTTGCTTCAGCGCACAATGGCTTGCCACTGAGCACGATCACACAGCGTGGGTTCTGGATGCCATGCCACAGGTCAGCAAACCCCGGGAAGAAGGCGCGCGATAGTTGGTGCCAGATTCACTCGTGAAGACACAACTGGATGGGAGCGCGGGTGATTGCTAAGCGCCAACTCCGGGGCTTCCGTTTACATTTAAATTTACCTCCTCACACTGTTCCGGTGACACCTGTATTCTGAGCGCCCTCATGATCGGCCACTTCTCCCCCACCTCTCCGCCCCCTCCTTCGGTCGTCCGTACAGATACGGGAAACCTCTCCGAGTTTGACCTTGCGGGGGGTGTGGATTGGGCTGAGTAAGTCTTGCTTCAGGCTATCCGTCTTTCATAAGACGTAGTACCTCCCTGCCTCTCCTCCTCTTCCTCTGTCATTTAACTCGTGCCCCGCGCGCAATATGGAGTTCTGATATGAATACCCCGCATTTGTCTTCCGAGTATCCCCAAACACCCGCCAGCGCTGGACGCACCTCGCGCCTGGCCTCTTGTGGCCTGGGCCAGACGACGACGTCCTTCCTAGGGTGTGCGGTGCCGTCCTTCTTAGGTGCTAATTGGAAGTGAAGCCGCTCGTATGTTAGGTCCGATTTAGATTTGTCCAAACCAAACCAATATCTTGGCATTGTTCAATTGTTCAATTTCTTTGTTACGTGAGCCAAGCAAGTCCCTATTCTGGACTACTATCTGAGACCCCTACCTGGCCACCCTACCTAGTTGGCCATTGGGAGTCTAGCATGCCGACACTTTTTTGTTCACTCCCAGGGATAATGGGGGATGGGAGTACGATCTATAACGAAGGTCTGAACCGAATTTGGAGCCGGAGTAATGAGTTGATCGAAAGTTACGACATCTCGGATCAAGACCCTCAACGTGTGAACATCAATTTCTTACGCGACGCGGCTTGGCTTTCTCGTCTCGACTGGCTCTCCGCCAATTCTTGGCCGTTCCGGAACTTCGTGGGCTCGTTCTGCTCCCCGGATTCGGGGGATTCACCTGTAACTATACCCGCCACTGAGGAGTCAAAATCCTCCCCGCTATGCCCCCATGAACGCGCCGCTGCTTTTTCGAGTCGCTCCCCCTAGCCGACGTTGTATCAGACGACACCGCGGGCCTACCACTCTGGAATTGCCCACGAGGTTTTTTGGGGTGCAATGGCTAAATGCCGGAGGTATGTTGGAATTTTATCTGCCCAACTCCCTTCTCATTGTAGCGCTTTACTGCCACCGACGCAATTTTGGTGTTGCCAACACCAGGAATTTTTTGGGGAGCTGTGAAGACATTGCTACAGAGTTAGGTATCTAAATACGTCGTAGACCTTCCTTTTAAGCCATTTGAGTCTTAATTTGGGTCACAATATGGATCCGTCTTCCAGTAGACGTGCCATTGCTCCAGGGACCTTGTTTGGGGACTTTCCCCCATCTGAGAAGCAGTCATTTACACACCTCATATGGGTTGCATGTTGAGTATTATATGCTTAAATGGTCACTATATACCCTAGATACCATTTCCGATGGATCCGGGCGTCGTATTCAAGCCTTGCGACTTGATTTGGCTGGGTGGCCAACTAGCCTGTTATTTGGCCATGTTGAACTGCCGGCCGAAATAAATTCACTGTAACTGCAAATCTTCAGATATTTGGGTGGGAGTAGTCTTGAACTCTTCGTAGGATCCTTGCCCTCATTCTGACACAGTTGGGCGCACGTAGGGTCAGCGGACAGAGTGAGATTCAGGGATGAATGCTTAGGTGGCCAAGTAAGGGGTCTCATATAGTATGCGTCCTCGACGCCCTCGACGCCCTCGTCGATTCCTCTTCGATTCCACAGCAGTCGATTCATCCGTCAATTCCTCTGGAGATGTCAATTTCACGGCAATGACGACTTAGCCCCGCGCCGCTTTATTGTCGAGAACGAAAATCTGGCCATGGTGCTTTTGACTTTTGACCTGAGCCTACCCCGACGTCGCATGTCGCAGCGTTCCTTCTCCTTTTCCTTTTTTCTATCGCGGCCCTCCCTCCCGCCTTCGAGGAAGACTCACACAATTGACAATTGGCGGGGTCGGAAGCAAGCTACTGCACTATTAGTATTGCTATTAAAATCATTTGGAATATGGCTATGGCCGCGGCTGCATACGTGATACAGGCGTCGGGGACCACGGGCAACCGACTTAGTTCTGCAGTCAAGGGGAATCCTGGGGCAGGCAGGTGCAAGAATCATGGGAGAACTACCGTGGCTCAAGCCTAATGGAGAATATGGACGGGGGAAAAAGACCAGATTGCCTCAGCTTTCACGTTGAGATTGCGGGATGATTCGTGGCGCACAAGTGGCGCCCTCGGTGCACAATCGTCGAAATGACGGTATTAGGAAGTTCATTGAGCTGAAGTGCAGTACGAAAGAGATCAACTACGCGGAGGAAAACATACTTGAATGGAGAAGGAGTACTGTAGACGACATATGGTCAAGCTTGGTTACTACGTCCACGGCAAAGATACATGCATCTGTGTTAATCCTTCCCACGTTCCTGGATAGATTTGGGGAATGAAGAGATTTGAATCGCACTTCATACCTTGTGGGCGTTATCCCCAACCACCGACACCGTTTAAAAACAAAAACCGCCCTACCTCACTTTCGGCCCAGTACACAAGTGGAGGCCGAGCTGCCGGGTACCCGAAGCTTGAATCGCGTCGTCCAGGTATTTATTGTACTGCCGCTGAAAGTTAAATGCGTCATGTGAAATTGTCGTGCTTCACTCCCTATTAGAGAGCGCCCTTTCCACTTTTCAGAAATGCTTCTGCATCGCCGAGAGAGCAGATATGTTCTCCGCAAACGCGTGGTGCTTTTGGACATGTTGCTCAGAGAACACCTGGGAGGCACGTTGGAAAAGCCCACTACATGAGGACCGCCCGTTGGTGTAACGCCGAGTCCACTTTTGGCACAACATCCACGCCGAAGGTGCAGGTGCCTCCGTGCAAACCAAATTCCTTGCCGCGTTCGAAACCTTTTGAACCTCTGGGTCTCTGAACGCCTAGAAATAATTTTCAAAACCAGATATCTGATACCGCGCCGCGAATGATCGGACGTACTGTGATCCACTGATCTGCAGTCTGAGGCGGGCGGGGTGCCGGATATTATTGTCATATCAATGACCGGGGCCACAGCACTCACCTCCTCTGAGTCATGACTAAGACGACGGGCTCCGTCGGGGCGATTCCCAATGCTTTGGCATGGTCGTCCAATCGGTCATTCTGAAACAGCTATGGCAGACAGAGGTATGTATGTATTCTGGCGTAGATAAACTTAATAATCAATGTACGCCGTGCGCACCATCTCGATCTTGAGCAGGTTCTTCTGAATTACTGGAAGCAGAGCCACCTCGTCAATTATTCCCTCGAGTTTAGCCTCAGACCACTTCTTCGAGAGGTGAGGAACAACCTTGTGTATGAAAAGGATCTGGCATATGTCTTTGCGTGCGGATGGAGACATTGGATGTGGAGAAATTGCTGGGAAACAGACGGTACATTTATCGGTACGTTTTATGGTCTTGCAGGAAGAATGGTCGGCATGAGCTCAGATCGAACAGGTTACGGGATAATCCTAAAAACACAACTATGGCGTGGAGATTGTGATCTGAATTTTTGGAATCCCGCGCACTGACCACATTAGACAGGAATTCCCGCTTTGGTCTATATACCAAGCACAGGAGGGTCATAAGATCCAAACCATTGTGGGAAAGTCTGTCATGAGGTCGGACATGGTGAGAGCGGACCATAATTCCGCCGCATCGAACCCATTCGTTAGGAGCATGTGAGTTCACTTCCGTTAACGGTGATTGAACGGTGGTTTTCGAGGCTGTGCGTTTCGGCAGAGCTCGGGAGTACAAATCGAAGAATGCGGCCGCACCTCTTCCTCCAAATCTAATCCCCACCCATGGCAGCGTTTCTTGTGAGATCCGCCACTGAATTCAGCATGAATTATGGAACTGCATGTGCAAGTTAATTTCCATCGTGGTGCTGTATGTGGTTCTCCCGCGCCGGAGCATTATCAGCAGCATTCCAGGACCTCCATCCCCGTCGTGAATTTTCGGTGAGGTGACCATACCCGTGGCGTCCCGCGCTCACTATGATATATTCAGGGCATATGCTTCAATTGTGGCTACCCCCAACGTACGGAGATTATGAGTTCAACTGGCAGAGGGTGTACGGGCCCTTCTATCGGTTGAAGGGGTGTTTGGTGTCAGTGTACTCCGGGTGCAAGACTTCATATATAACTTATCGCTCTACAGCAAGACCGTCTGATGGTATCCGATCCGGGCTCATTGCAGTACATTCTGAACAGCCCGCATTTCGAATATGGTCCGGCCGTGGAAAACGCCGTTTTCAATTCAATTCAATTCAAAGTTCAATTAGAGTGCGCGCGGGCCCCTTGGGGCCCATGTGGCACTATACGTAGTTACAAGGTGGGTTGCTAGCTGATAAGAGTGGGTACAGGGCGGGGAGTGCAGTATGAGGGGTATGACCGAGGAGGAATGCTGCGAGGGTGTGTATGAGTTATGTGTCTAGGCAGGATTTCTTGGCAGGATGAGAACGAGACATTGATATGATATAGAGTAAGTAAGAGAAGAATAAGAGAAAAGGGAACGGGGCGGGGTGTCAAATCGCGTAGTGGGGGAAGCGGCCAGTGTCCCGTGCGAACTCCAGAACCGGCTTGGGGTCGGATTTCACAGCGAGGAGAAGGCGCAGTGAGAGCCGAGCTGTTCCCAGGCGGCGGATGAGGTCCAGGCACTGGCGGCGGTACTGCGGGCACAGGAGGAGGAAGTGCGGGACCGTCTCGGGGACGAGACAGAGCGGGCAGTCGGGGGAGGGTCCTAGGTGGAAGCGGTAGAGGTAGGCGTTGAGGGGGACATGGGTGGTGCGGAGCTGCGTGAGTACGCTGGACTGGGGGCGGCTGAGGTTGCTGTACATCCGTGCGACAGTGGAGGAGGGCTTCGCGTTGTCGTACAGGGAGAGGCAGAGGAAGCACGGGGACATCGTCCATTCTGCAAGCCATCGCGCGTTGAACGCCTTCGCACCGTCTGCGAGCGCTGCAGCTTTGCTCACCGGAAGGGGGACTCGAACAGGCAGATGCGGGATGAGAGGGCGGAGGATGCTCCTTGAGCAGCTTCCTTCGCGCGCGCGTCGACGGCCTCGTTGCCAGCGATCCCTACGTGCGCCGGGACCCAATGTATGCGAATCCTGAGGGTGGGGTGGGCACGGAGGAGACGACGATGGAGGGTGTGGAAGGTGTTGAGGAGGTATTGACCGGGCTGAGGTTTGGGAGCGGCAAGGGCGATGATGGCGGGCTGACAATCAATGAAGATGTCGATGCTGGTGAGTCGTGGTGTCCCCTTGACGATGTCCAGGGCCAGGATGGCGCCGGCGACCTCGGATTCGAAGACCGTGTGCTCGCTAGCGGGCCCGAGGTACTTGGTCCTGCAAGCCACTTCCTCCTTCCCATTCCATGCTACCGCTGCTGCCCCGATCCCCCCCTCGTACCCCGACCCGTCCCTGTACACACAAAAACCACCTCGCCTCGTCACCTCTTCCTGCTCCTTCCGCGCTGCGTCCTTTGTGGGGGCGATGCTCGTCGTGAGGGATCCTGCGGGGCCTGGAGTGACAACGAGGAATGGGTCGATCGTCTCGAAGTCCGCGCGGAGGGTGGGGAAGGCCAGGAGGAGGTGGTGGATGGGGCAGCGGTGGAAGCGTGGGACGTAGCGACAGCGCTTGACGACGCGATGGAGAGGGTGGGAGTCGGGCAGGGTGGTGAGGCAGGTCGCGGCATTGAAAACCGAGCGGTTGAGGCGGATGTGGACGGGGAGGAGATTCGCGTGGAAGTCCATGGTGTCCGTGGCCGTCGTGCGCAGCGCGCCCGTGATGAGCTTGCACGCTAGTCGCTGCACCTTCCCGAGTGCCTTGGAGATCCACACAGTCCCGGAGCGGCGCGGGTCCGAGTTGGCTGACACCGGCTTGTACCACACCGGGAGGGCGTACTCCATGCGTGGGACGACGGTCTGGAACAACTGCCGGGTGTAAGCGTGGGGGAGGCCGAAGGTGGGGGAGGAGATGCGGGAGAGGGCGAGGGTGGCTTTGGTCCCCGGCTCTGCGCGAGCTCGACGTGCTCCCGGAACGAGAGCTTGTGGTCTAGGATGACCCCGAGGAGTTTGGCGCTGGTCGACGGCTGAATGGTGACACCGGCGAACGAGACGGGGAGGGGGTGATAGTGCTCAGCGTGGCGGCGAGGAGGGACGAAGTGGAGGAGTTGGAACTTGGGGAGGTCGAACCTGAGTCCAATGCGCTCCGCTGTCGGGCAGGCTTTGCTTTCCATGTGCGTCTCCAGCTCTTCCAGGGAGTACGAGGCGGTGAAGCGACTGATGTCGTCGATATAGCCGCCGTCATCGCGATCATGGAGGAGTTCGTCGGCGAAGATAAGGAACAGGAGGGCGCTGAGGGTGATCCCTGAGGGAGGCCGTTGGGGACAGGAGCGAGGGGGGAGTGGAAGTCGTCAAACGTGAGAGTGGTGCGTCGGTTGCTGAGAAAGCTTCCGATGATGCCTACCACTGCATCCGGGACCCGCTTGACTCGGAGGAGGTGGATGAGGTGAGCGTGGCTGACAGAGGGGAACACCTGTGAGATGTCCATCAACAGGACGCTGGCGACCTTTCCTACCCTCCATGCATCCTTGATCCTCTGCGTCAGAAGCAGCAGCGCGTCGACCGCGCTGCGGCCCGGTCTCCCCCTGAACTGGTTCGGCGAGAGGAGGCCTTCCGACTCCGCGAAGTGAGAAAGCCAGTCAGTGAGTACCGACTCAACCACCTTCCCCATTCCTTCTTCCTCCGCGATTGGGCGATATGCACCCGGGACGGTGTAGTCGCTCTTTCCCGGCTTCCGGATTGTCGCCGTGATGAAGATCCTCCAGGAGTCGGGGAAGTACCCGAGGTCCAAGCCGGCGACGAGGATGTTAAGGAGGGCGGGGGCAATGATGGAGCACGTGGACGAGATGGCGATGTTCGGGATGCCAGACGGGCCGGGCGCTTTCCATGGCAAGATCTTCGCGATCGACGCGAGGACGTGGTCGACGGTGAAGACTGGGGAGGGGTGAGCAGCCAGTAGAGGGCCTTGCAGGGGAGGGGGAATGTCGGGTGGAGGGGGGAAGAACTTGGAGTGGAAGAGGGCGGCCTTCTGACCGGGGGTGGAGGAGATGGTGCCGTCAGTGTCAACGAGGTCGGGAGTGCGTGAGGAGGGGGAGCTCGAGGGGTTGAGGGCATACTTCGCCGCCTTCCAGATGTTGCCGCGCGGGAGGGTGGTGATGTACTCCCGCCAGTGTGCTCGTTTTTCCCGGCGAATAGCGCTGTGGTAAGCGTTCTTCACTTCGCGCATAGCGGCCCAACTCGGATGAGCTGGGTCGGTTTTGACGATTGCGCGGTGTGCTCTGTTGTACGAGGTGCGGAGGGCCGACAGGGATTTGCACCACCATCGGTTGGTGAACGGCGATGGGTGGCTGAGGGGGACGAGAGCCTTCAGTGCGACGGTGACACTGTGCGTGAGGGCCTCTGTGTACTCATCAATCTTCTCGCGGGAGGAGAGGGGGAGGATGGGGAGGGGGTGGGCCGTGAAGTGGTCAGCAAGGAGTGGCTGAAACTCCTTCCAGTCTGCTCCACGGAAGTTGCGGCGCAGGGGTGGGGCGCGATGGGAGACGGCGATGTCGAAGGATGCGAGGATGGCAACATGGTCTGATCCATGGCCTGGCGCCGTGGTGCACTTGATGAGGGAGTCGGCCATGGGGCCCTTGGAGGCGAAGACCAGGTCAATAGTGGACCAGGTGTTGTCACGGCGGACAATCGTTTGTCCTTTTCCAAACTGGGCCAGCGCGTCCTTGCGGACACCTCGACCACGTCCTTTTCTTAACTCCGGCCGCTTTGGCCTTTCGGGATTTCCCGTGACCACGCTGCGGCCTCGCGACAAAGCGCTAAGGACTTAATTCAAAGAGACTTTGTATTAGTTAAATAGAATTGTATTTGCTTTGCTACAAGGGAGATATCTGAGCGCAAGACTGAAGTAAAGGGAATAAGGATAAGTGAAAAGTTAAGACATAAGTCCTCGTGCTCGCAAAGCGCCGATCAAAGGCGCCAGATTTGGTTTGCAAGCAGGCGCTTCTCGCCGACGCGTCGGGAACGCGTCGGGGAGCGCCATGAGCGCCTCTCGACCACGATACAGAGCGCGTCGAGAACGCGGTCACGCGCGCGCGTGACCCGCTCAATACCCCCTCTCCCGCTCTGCCCAGCTATTCAGACCTTTCTTGGCCGCCTGCTGTTCCCTCTCCTCTCCTCTGCTGCTCCTGGCTTTGGTTCTGCTGGGGGGGGGGGCACCACACTGCTCTTGTGCTGGGTAGTTTGCTGGGTTTGAAAAAATGCCGCCCACTCGCACTGTCCGCGTATCCCAGCGTCGGCTGTCGCCCCATCTGGCTGCCAACGCCGCCAGCATGTCCCACCGTGTCGCCGGCGACAGCGCCGTCCCCGCCATCCCAGCCTCGTCCGACCCCGACGACGTCGCAGTCAACTGCGTTGTCCCTGCCGTATCCGCCGATCTCTCCCGCCCAACCCGTGCTTACTCGTTGGAAGTCGACCCTGCCCGACGTCTCCCACCAATGGCGCGGTCCGCCGCTCTGCGCTACATCCGGGGTCAACCGTTCGTTGACCAGATCGCGCTGCACATGTCCAACTCCGGCCTGTACGCGCACGACGGAAGCGAGGGGACAGTGTACTGCTTCGTCGAGCTGAAGAAGGAGGAATATGACGGCGTCAAGGACGGCACCGTATCCCTCGCCCAGTTGCTCCCCTCGCTCCGGGTGAAGTTCGGATGCGCGAAGGACGTCTCCCACAGGCGCGAGGGGTACGCGAAATGCGACGCCGGTGGCCACAGATGGCTCTGGCTGTTCTCATTCCCAACGAGGCATCGGTACCGCATCGGTGAGGAGTCCCCTTCCTCTTTTTCCCGACGTTCATCCCTTTCCTAGAACGTCTTTGCCACCTGGCGTTCTTGTGCGACGCCGAGCGCGATATCGCGTGCTGCTCGGGATGTGAGAAATTCCACAGGGAGCTGTGGCGTTTCCTGCAAGTAGCACGGTCATTCTCTGACTTAAAACAAATGATCTCGGAATTCCTCACTGCTATCGGCGAGCACCCAGTAATGTAAGTGCTCTCTTGCATTCTTCTTTCCTCCCTGATCTTCGCTTCAGCACCGAGCACGACGACCACCACTACGCTTACCAATAGTCGACACGCTCCTTACTTTCTTGGAAAAAACCTGTAGCATATTGTAGTATTACCTGTAGATAGATTAGCTTGCTGATTTCAGCGTGTAAATAGTGTACCTCACTTGTATTATCGCAGTTGTCCCTGTAGATACACCTGGCTTCAAACGTTTGAATCTCGCCGTACACCCACGGCAATGAACTGACCTTTCGAGACGAATTAAAGTACAAGGTGGACGGTTCGCGAATCAAGGATCTTATCTAATCTTGATATCAAATCAATCTCTTTGACAAGGACAAAGCTGGCGCGATCCTCACCTTGTCCTTGACGTCCTGCACTCGAGTGGCCCTCCGTTATTCATCGAAATGGACGTGGATCCACAGGGCAGGAAGAACTATGTGTTGTGCCTCTGCCGCTCTCACGACTGTCGTAACCAAAACTGGGTCGCGAACGATGGGACAACAAAGAAAGGGGTATGGTATTCGAAGAGTACCAAAAAGGTTCACAGTAAGGAAGACGATAAGCTGGTGGCGTCTGGTCATTTGCCGGCGGTAAGACCCTGCATGCTTTCAGCGAACGGGATACTGATTTGCATTCAGATTGAGACTCACAAAGCAGACGTGGTGAAACCACCAGCACCAGAGGATAAGCGCCCAAGGGTCTTGAAGCCGGGCTTGACGATGAAGACGTAGAAGAGGAAGATACAAGTTAGTTTGGTGACTGTCTTGAGTGCAAGGTGTTGATTTATTCTCCATTTCAGGCCCCGCAACCCGCCGTCGTCGTCTGACTTTCGTGGCTTGCACACTCGTGTCTTGGCTGCATATTATATGCGGTCTCAGTCGAGAGGCCAGCAGCGCGGTGCTCGCGGTCTTCGGTATCATGATCGCTATGTCCACCGCATCAGAAGCCGGACATAAAATTCCAAAAGATGTACGCACCGCGGTGAAGTACCTCTCGATCGACCCCGTCATCGAACGGACAATTTGCTGTCCAAAATGTTTTCGAGCGTATTCGTTGGAGGAACTACCACAAACTTGCCTTGCTCGACAGACCAGTCGTTCGCGGCCGTGCGACACTCCTCTCTGGGTGCAACGACAAACTCGTGCAGGCCCTAAAATTGTCCCTCGACGTCTATATTCCTCGCAAAACTTCCAGAGCTGGCTCGCACATTTTCTGTCCCGACCTGGGATGGAGGACCTTCTTCGGAAATCCCATCTCCACCGACTGAATCCAGACAGGATGACGTCCATTTGGGATAGCCCAGCATGGCAGAGTTTGGGGACCTTCACATCGGAGCCCAACAATCTTGTATTCAGCTTCTACATCGACTGGTTCAATCCCTTCATGAACAAAATCGCTGGGAAGTCGGCGTCCTGCGGAGCTATCATCGCAGTCTGTCTCAATCTTCCCTACGAGATGTGGCATCTCCAGGAAATGGTGTTCTTCGTTGGCATAACGCCTCCGCCCAAAGAACCCACCATCACGACGATGGCCGAACTCCTCGAGCCGCCTGTGAAGCAGTTTCAGGAGATGTGGACCGGGAAGAAAGTGCCGACATACAACCACCCCGACGGCGACTTCTACCGGGTGGCGGTCCTTGCTACGATTGGTGATCTCTTGGCTCTCAAGAAGGCGCTAGGCGCAGCGGGTTGCGGGTCCCACAACTTTTGTTCCTATTGCAAACTCAAGCGCGCCGACATCGATCGCCTGGATCTCGAAAACTTTGAACCACGCGTCGGGTGGGAGGTCCTCTGCGCGGCTACCGATTGGCTCAATGCCAAGACCCAAGCAGCTCGCAAAGACATTTTTGCGGAGCATGGCTCTCGCTTTTCACCGTTTAACATCCTGACATACCGCGATCCAGTGAAGCACACGGTGTTGGGACCTATGCATAACTGGATCGAAGGTATTCTGCAGCACCACTGCCGTCTCAAATGGGGGATTGGCTCCGACTTCGCAAAGGGGGTGAGCAGCGCTGGCGCGTTCGACGCGGCATCCTCCTCCGACTCCGATGTGGACATGATGGACGTAGATGACGACGTTGCGGGCGAGCTCGAGGATCTCCATCGAGACAGTCGTTTCGAGAACGACGTCCCAGCCTCCCTCAGCCGCCATACATCGTTCTTTTTTATCCCCGAGTCCGAGGACAAGGAGGTGGGCGAGGAGGACGAGGGTGAGGACGAGGATGATGAGGAGGAGGAGGAAGATGACGAGGAGGCCATCTACGAAAGCGAGAAGCCCTCACAGGCAATTTTCGACAGCGACTGTATGGCATTTATCCATGCGGGGCTTGCTGACGTCGTTATTCCCTCTTGGATTGACCGGCCACCTGTGAACCTCGGAGAGAAGGCGCACGGAAAGCTGAAAGCCGATAATTGGTTGGTACTGTTCTCCGTCTTCTTCCCCTTGATCATTCCGGAGCTCTGGTGGGGGCATACAGCGTCGAGAAGAGAGGAGAGATTGCTCCTCAATTTTCATGATCTAGTTGGGGCGACAAACATCCTCTGCTCCTACACCACGAGTCCAGCGGAGGCCGACCGGTACACCGAGATATACCGGCGCTATCTTTACTCCTCGAAGTCGCTTTTCCCCCATCTCACAACGCGTCCCAACCACCACTACGCCCTGCATAACGGGGCCCAGATGAAGTGGTGGGGTCCGGTTATCATGCTCAGCGAAAACCTGTATGAAAGCCACAACGGAGCCCTGCAGAAGATCAAGACGAACAACCACATGTGTGAGTCGAAGTTCATTGCGCTGCGATCGCCAACTTACTTGGAATAGGGGAAATGGACCTGACGATGCTCCGCCAAATATGTCGACGGGGAAGGCTGCTTGCCGCGATCAGCGATACCGCCAAGAGCAGTAATTCGGAGTCGCCTGTTGTCAAGGCCATGCAGGTGCTGTCCCCTCAAGTCAGTGTGGACTCGTCGGGCATTCCACAGCTCTTACCTACCGAATTCAACGGTTCTGGACCCGTAATGGACGGCTCAACGTACGAGCTGATTTTGCGCTACTGGAACCACACGTACTCCCCTTCATATATCCGCGCGGCAGACCTGAGGCAAGACCAGGTGGATAGTGTTGGCATCAGCGTGCACGTCCTTCCTGTTTGAGCCGTACAACTCACCACGTTCGAGCATAAAACCCGGCCGTTCTCCGTCTTCCGGAAACATCGTGGAAACAGCTCCATTTCTTTCCGTCACCCCTTCACGGGACGGAAGGAGATGGGGTTCATCCAATCTGTATGGGCGCAGGTCCTGCAAGGAGAGAAGCGGACTTTCTTAGTCGTCCAGCCCCATACAGCCTTGACTCCAACGGATGCCATTAAAACACCCTATCACACCCTTCAACAATTCGCATGCTCCGTATCGTACACGGCGCCATCGTGTCCACAACCTCAGCTCCTCATTGAGCCCAAGCACATTATCTCCCATGTTCCATACTTGGAGCGGCCGAAGGGGACGTTTGGAATCCAAAAGACAATCACCATCTTCGTGGACTGCTTGAATAGGGGCCGAGATTAATGGGGAGGAGGTGTCGTAAGGTGTCGTCCAAAATGTGGGCTCAATATGTGGGGGAGGAAGGGTGTTGTCCGAATTGGGGCAAGGCAGGGGTAGCGTAGTTTGAATCCTAGAAAATATATTTCGTATAATACAACACGAAGTTGCAATATGCGAATGCGCCCGACGCGAAGTCGAGCAATGCAACACCAACGCGAAGTTGGAGTTGACGGTGAGAGCTGAGGGAAGATGATGCGACATCAAACATCAAACAAACATTGTCTCACTGCCACTACGGGCCGGGCGGGTCTGAGGCGGTATCTCGTACCGCCCCCATTTATTAGAGCAATATTAGAGCAAGTACTTGCGGGATTTTGCTCAGTGAAAGGCACGATAGAAGTCAAGTAGGTAGTATTCATCTATGTACATGCACAGGCAAGTCTACAATTGCGTTAATATAATACAGTTTACACCGCCGAGGAGAATGTGTGAGAAGAGTCCAAGCGCATGGGCACAACAGCCGCACGACCAAAGAGCTCGTAAAAGCTTTCGGTGTAGTATTTCGTAATGGTGCTCTCCAAGCTGTGGATAGAATCGGCAGACCACTGTGTACGCCCCTTTGCGTTATCGATTTCCTTGGGTCGCTCACAAGGAACTGACCAATCGCGCATGAAACCTGCCATGCAGAGGAGGTGGGGGAGGCGTTCATCTGTTTCCCGGGCTGCAAAACCCCTCTGACTTTCGTTGAAGTCCATCCCTATCAATCTTGGACTCGCGAAGCACGTCCGACACTCGTCAGGTCGTGTCAGCCCAGAAGCGCGCGCGTCCAACGCAAGGAACTCGTAGCGGAAATTGATTTCTGCCAGCTCCCACAAAAGCTCCTTCGTCCTGTTCACGTCCAACGGCGGGACAGCGTCCGGCGAAACCGGAAATCCTGTCAAGTCGTCCATACTGCATGCGCTAAAAGCAGGCCGCAAAAGATCTTCGAGGCTTGCGCTGCGTGCTTGTGCGCGACTGCCGGCCTTGCCTTGTTTGGTGATTTTGCCCTGCACGATGTCCCGCCACTGCTGCGTGGTCAGCAGCGCATGGGGCTCGTCGCCATCGCCATATCCGAGGCGGAACATGAGTGCGTCCCGCAGCAGACTGTAGTGGTGGTAGAGCATGCGCCGGCGGGCTTGGTCGTCTGGAGAAGCCAGTAGGGCAGGCTCTGGCATAACGTAGAGCTGGGGTAGGTCAGCGCCGCAGGACGGGGGTCGGCTTCTGTCGACTGCGGCAAGTGCAGAAGCCCAGAGTGAGATTGTTGTCGGCATTTCTGGGCGATCCAAGGGTAAAAACTTGTCGCGGGCCAGCTTGGGGCCCGGTCCTTTTTCTTTTCGCGCCTTGGATTCCGTTCTTGCTGCACCATCTGTAAAACAATTAATTAACAAGTCAGTTTGAAAATGGCGCGACTCACACGGAGACCCCCTCCCCCTCAAGGGCACGGACGAGGACGCGTTCCGGCTAGGATGGGCTCTGGCCGACTGTCCTCCTGCCAATCCTACCCCTGAACCTCCTGCAGCAGCCGTACTGGCGACATGTCCCTCGAATGGATTGCGATACCAGGGCGTATTCTCGGTGCAGCGGTGCAGGAGGGACAGGCGATCGTCCAGTCGGTCCGTTGCGAGCACTGGGGCAAACCCTGCAGCAGGTTTCATCTCGAGGAAGTCGGTTGTGGCAAAGGGCACGACCATCTTGAAGATGCATTCGTCGGCAAAGGCTTTCAGGGGCCGGATTAACCAGCACGGCAGGCACACCTTCCAAAGAATCTGGGCAATGCGAGGGTTGTCGGTGAAGCAGCCGACGCAGTCGTCAGGATGAGTGGTGTCTGCAGGGTCGATGAGATCCAGGCGCGGCCGGTACTTCGTCATGTATCGCAGCAGCCCCGTGAGTTCAAGGTATTCACGCTGCACCGCGGTTACACCAACTACCATCCGCACGCAGGTCGATGGCATTCTGAGACGCTCCAAACTGAGTTTCAGTCTCTGAACGAGTTGGGGGAGGAGTAGCGGAGGTTTGGTGCCGGTGGGGAGCGACTTCACATATTGCTCATACTCCTCGATGAGCGCGTGGGTACGGATAGAGAACTTTGAGAACCAGGTTCCCCTGAGCCTCCCAAGTCCACGGGTCAGGGTCATACCCGACGCAGGGCAGACGAACTCGTCGGGAGTCGGGTTCCACCACATCACTGCAAGCTGCTCCTTATCCTGGGGATGCGTCGGGGCCTTTGGAATGGCCGGCAAATGGCAGAATTTTTCGCTGTAGAGGCGCGGCCACAGGACGGGATCGTCGGGCCCGAATCGCATGTCTCGGCGGATTACAATTTGTTTGGGGTCGACCTCAGGCAGACGGGGAACATAATGCGTGTTGGTAGTGATAAAATAGGATGTGTTTCCCATTACAACGTGTGCAGCGACCCTTCCGCCGCAGTCCAGTGTGCCAAGGTCTGAATGCATTCGGCGATTTTTTAACAGATCTACACCTTCAACGACGGCATGGGCTTGCTCGACTTTCCAGGCATCTATCTCGTGTTGGAATATCTTTACAGCTCCGTATTAGACGTACCTGGGTCCATTAGCCTCATGGTGAGTGGGTTCTCTAGCAAATCCATTCGAATGTTGTCGGGCTCTGATCTTCCGTCGATAGAGTGGTTGGGAGAGATGAGAATGGTTAACGGGGAGTCACTGGCGCGAAGCCAATGGAGAGACACTGGCGCGAAGCCAATGGACGTTCACTGGCGCGAAGCCAATGAAGGTGGGAGTTGACGTGAGAATGATGGCGCATCACAAATTACTAATCGCAATTTGTTCTTGACCAAAGACCACGAGCTTCGCGCTCGTGGTCTGCGCCAACTTCGCGTTGGTGCGCCTTTGGCTGCCAACTTCGCGTTGGTATCCACAATATCCATTGCGCGGTCGCGTCGCCTCCGCAGTGCACAAAGCCCTTAGTGGATCAAAAGACAAAGCGCACGAATACAAACGCGCTTGGTCTTTGTCCAGGATCTTTAAAAGGAGGACTCACCACCTGCGAATACAGCTAACACCCCACATCTCTCCATTATGGACTCCAACCTTGTCTTCGACGCCTCTGGGCAGACCTACCACACCTCCGGCCCCTACGAGCACTATGACCCCTCTGCTCAGCCATACGACAACTCCGGGCAGCCCTACGACCACTACGACCCCACAGCATACGACAACTCCGGGCAGACCTATGACACCTCTGTACTGGCCGGCGGGCAGCTCTACGACGCCGATGGGCAGCTCTACAACGACGCTGCCCCTCAGAACGCTGCCCCCCAGGATGGCTGGATCGACGCCACTCATATTCAGCCCGGGCCCCCCAAGTCGATGTCGCCGCTTTGTTCGCCGCTCATAACGAGCTCAGCGAAAAGCTCAACAACATGAATATTCAGTACAACGAGACTGTCAACAATACCGTTTCGCAGCAGATGAGAGCGTACCAAGAATCTGTCAACGACGACATGAACGCTTTGAGGGCGCAACGGGATGCTGCGCAGGCTCAGGCGGACGCGACTGCGAGGCAGATGGCAAAGACTATTGCTCGGCTTGAGCGTGAGCGGTATGTCTCAACGCTCGTATTTCTTCCTTCTTTGTCTAATGCCCCATCAGCACCCAGCAGCACCGCGTCGAACCTACCCCTCCCAAGGGCACCAAGAAGTCTACCAAGGCTACCAACGCGGCGTATGTCTCCGCTCTTCACTTTTCGTCTCTTTCGTTCTCATTCTAGTCTTCAGCGCCCCTCCCAAGGCTACGCCATCCAAGGCGCCGGCTACTCCATCCCAGAAGCGTCGCCCCAGTGGTCAGCCCAAGCCACCCCCAGCTCAGCCAGTGAACCCTCCTCGTTCTAAAGCCTCAGCTGCTCCATCGCCCGAGCAGCTGCGTTCGTCCCCCACCCCTCGCGCGTCTGCCAAGAAGTCTTCTTCCTCGGCCTCGTCCACGAACGGAGCGCGCGGCTCGGCAAAGGCCGCTGCGCCGGACTCTGCTTCTTCCTCCACACCCAAGACTGGGAAGAAGCCCGCTGAGCACCAGATGTTCAAAGAAGACATCTCGCCGGAGGCTAGAAGCATGAAGGTATGGTACATCTCCTCCAATCTTTCGTGCATTGACTCATATTCGTGCCCAGACTAGCTTGCAGATGCACATACGCTTTATCGGGAACAACTTGATGTCCGACTGCGCTCCGGTTTCTGCCTCACCCGAACATGTTAAGCACTTCAACCGCAGGTTCGATGGCATGACCGTTAGTGAGCTGAAGCGCCAAGGAGAGTTCGGTAAAGCTCTCATCAAGGCCAGCGAGGTCAAGGTTAGTCGGTTCTGTCGACGTCCTCGAGTTAGAATTGATGTTTTTCGTCAAGCTCGGGCTCTCTGTGGAGGACGCTATTCGCTCCCGGAACAAGATCGTCCATGCCTTTTGCCAGCTGGAAGAGAGCGCTCTACTCCACATCAAGTCCTACTTCGCCAAACTCGGAATCAGCACTTGGGCGATCGACTACACCCAAAGTGCCTACTCTATGTACAACATGGTTATGCGCATGGCCGCCATCGACACATTCCGTTACATGGTGTCGGGTTCCTACTACGACTTCCTCCGTCCGAACACCAGCTTCATCCACGACTCTGCTTTACTCGTCCGCGTGTATGATCACTTCGCCCACCGATACCAGTTCGAGCTGTGGAAGAAGGAGATACGGACGCCAGGTGGCAACAAGCTTGTCGCTGAGCGAAACAAGTACTCCAAGACTCGTATTCGGGTACGTTTTCAGTCGTTTGTTTCGATTTTCTTCAACTGACCTTTCGTAGACCTTCGGCGCGCGAGCCTCGTATCTGAAAAACGCCAAGATCCGCAAGGGACTCCGCCTCATGTTCCACCCCAAGGCCACCTCTGACACCGAACCCGACAAGACTCCCAATGGACGTCCTGTGGCCCTTGCGCGGGAGGAGAGGTCCGAGGCCGCTGACCAAATCATCCGCAAGCTGGATACTCTCATCGTGCAAGACCTTAGGGACAATGGAAAGGAGGCCTCGGCCAACGTCCGTGAGCGACGCCTCGTCCCCCCTTTGGCCAACGTGGCCCTGCCAAATTCAAAGCGGTCAGTTCGTTCTTACCTTTTCATCGCATCGCCTAATCGCATCTCTCTAGATACCCAAAAAAATGCCCATTCAGTACTACTCGCCTTCGTGGTGGAACGATCGACCCGCCCATGCTCGGGCCAAACTCGCGCCCAAACTCATCGTCACCTTTCCCCCCGGCATCACCGACTACTTCTCCCGCCGCGGCGACAACAAACTATCCGTCGAGGAGCTGACCGTGAAGTATGGCGCCACAGTCTTCGAACAGTATGACCTCGATTTCGACGAGGCCGGGGGCGATGAAGCGGATGATGAAAGCGAGGGGGATGGTGAAGACGACGAGGAAGGCCAGGGGGACGAGGTTGGCAGCGAGGACAGCGACGAAGAGTCAGGCTCGTCCGACGCGGGCAGCGTGGTGGACTTCCTCGATGACACGGCCGAGCAAGATGATGATATGGGCGACTACAGCGACGCTGACGCTGAGGGAGAAGAGGACGACGACGACGAAGACGCCGATGCCGAGGCCGCCAACATGGCGCAATTCGCCGAGGCGATGGACCAGGACGCCGACGTCTAATATGCATATTTCTTCTTACTTTTTACTTGCTGCTTTGCGACGAAAATCTAGTTTAATTCTTTGTTTATTTACTTTCTGTGGCTACTTAGAGTCTCGTAGCTAACTATACATTTACTTTATTTTTTTACAAATTATTTCTTTCTTGAAACGCGAGGCCACAGCGTGGTCGCGGGAAATCCCAAAAGGCCAAAGCGGCCGGAGTTAAGAAAAGGACGTGGTCGAGGCGTCCGCAAGGACGCGCTGGCCCAGTTTGGAAAAGGACAAACGATTGTCCGCCGTGTGTGAGGCGCCGAGAAGAACGTCGGGGTGCCTGCCTTCACGAGCTGCGAGAGCGAGTTGACGGCCATCATGTTTATAATGGCGGTGGCATCGCTCCGGGCAGTGCGGTGGGGGAACTGGGTGCCGTTCCAGAGAGGATGGTGACGGTTGAAGTCGCCGAACAGGAGAATCGAGAGGGCGGGAGGGAGGGGACCGAGGGCGGCGATGAAGCGGGAGGTGACGCGGATGGGGAGTCGTCGGAGTCAGGAGGGTTGTAGAGGGAGAAGATGTGTATAGTACGGGTGTCTAATGTAAGAGTAATAGGAGTAACAAAGGAGGATTTTATTTTATTTTGTTTATAAGTGGAGGACGGTATGGTTTTATTAATGTATAGTAGTGTATCAGGGGAATCGGTACGGAACGTTGGGAGAAGGCGGTCCCAGTGAGGAGAGGAGAGAGAAGGAAATTTATTAAGATTAGGGGGGGGTTCTTGGATGCAGAGTATATCGTAGTCTACGGGGTTGGTGGTATTACAGCTAATTGCAGTACCGAAGGCGCGGATCGGAAATCTGCTGTTTTGGGATGTTTTCAAAGAATTCCCGGTATCTCAGTGAGTTCTACACCGATTCCCTTGAAACCTAGATAGAAATACTCGGCTAATTGCGCAATTAGTGATAGAAAGGAAGTTGCAAAAATATTCTATATTTGGCGAGCTGGGTTTGAGGGGTCATTTTGGGGATCAATTCAATCTGCTGGTATCTAGGCATGTTGAAATGCCCTAGATTTTTGTGAGAGATGGCTTCTATCAATATTGAAAGGTGTGATAGAGTCAGAATGTTCAATATCATACTTTATCATGCTTGTAATGGCCTCGAGCCAATGGTAATATACTGCAACCAGCAAACAATGTGATATTTGAACCCAACTGCAAACTCCTTCAAAATCTGACTCTATCACACCTTTCAATATTGATAGAAGCCATCTCTCACAAAAATCTAGGGCATTTCAACATGCCTAGATACCGGCAGATTGAATTGACCCCCAAAATGACCCCTCAAACCCAGCTTGCCAAATATAGAATATTTTTGCAACTTCCTTTCTATCACTAATTGCGCACGAATTAGCCGAGTATTTCTATCTAGGTTTCAAGGGAATCGGTGTAGAACTCACTGAGATACCGGGAATTCTTTGAAAACATCCCAAAACAGCAGATTTCCGATCCGCGCCTTCGGTACTGCAATTAGCTGTAAGTAAAGATATGAGTACGTCGTAACATTTGTGGTATTGAGGAGAGGATGCGGAAAGCGTCTACGGTGTAGGTTTCGGGTGTATTATTCATTGAGGGGTTAGAGGGGGAGGGGGAGGGGGGGCAGCTGCGAGAGGTTGGGTGGAGAAGAAGAGGGGTGGAGGGGTCGTCTCGCCCAGAGGTGTAGGGTCGAAGTTGGGGTCGAAGAAAATGCGCCCACGGAGACGTTGCCGTTGGAGTTCATGTTCCTTGGCTCGGACGGGGCAGTCTTTGTGGTACGCAGGGTGTTTTCCTTGACAGTTATTGCAGCGAGGGGAGAAATGTTCACATCGCTTGCCGGCAGCGCACTTCATCGAGCTGGTGGAGCACGGGCAGTTCGAGGAGCGGTGGGGTCCGGTGCACCGTGCGCAGGAAGGAGTCTTCTGCTTGCAGTGGTGCTGGGTATGACCGTATTGCTGGCAGTTGAAGCAAACGAGCGGCGGTTCTTCATAGCGGTGAGGGTAGCAGATGGTGGATTCGACGGCGAGGCCCTGCGAAATACAGAAGTCGGCTGAAGGGACGTCGGTGACGGTGACGAGAAGGGATGAGGCTTTCTTCTTCGAGTCACGGAGAACCTTCGGGTTGAGCCAGCGGACTTCGGCGATGACGGAGGGGTCGGTGAATACAGAACGGTTGTGCGCATAGAGTTCCTGGGCGGCGGAGGGGAGGAGGGGTTGAAGGTGAGGGGGACGCCGTTGACAACGATCTGGCAGCGGGGCACGACGAGGCTGCTGTCCTTCGCAATTCTGGGAACCCAGTGCGCGGCGGATTGCTTCAGGAGCGAAGCCGCTCTGTCCGTGTCCACCGCGACGAGGAGCCTATTCCGCGGGAGGATCTTCACACCTCTTAGTACGATACCCTTCAGCTTCTCGGCGCCTGTGGCTGCGATGGCCGCCTCGACTTTGGCCTTGATCTCTGGCAGAGGGAGGGAGAGGACGTCGCTGGACTTGTCTACGATGATGGTGACCTCACTGGATTTTGCAGCAGGGGGTTTGGGAGGGGGAGGGGCCGGCGCAGGGGAAGAAACTGTCGCAGAGGTCGTTGCTGATGCATAGGAGACTGTGGGAACACGGGGAGCCGATGCGGAGGTCACGGCAAGAAGAATGTCGGCTTTGAAGGCCTTCAGGGAAGCTTCGAGGTGGTCACCGCAGTCTAGGAGCAGGTCCAGCGAGTCCAGTGCGGAGAAGCATTTGGCGTATCCGTCAACAGTGAGGTTCTTCTTCTTGGCGCGCGTTGTGGAGAGGATGTCGCGGATGGTGGCTGTGAGCGCGCGGGGAGAGAAGTTGAGGGTAGGAGGGTCGCTGGGGAGGTCGCATGAGGACGGCGAGGGCGAGGGAAGCGAGGATTCTGGCGAGTGTTGTGCCAGCGGGGCATGACCCGATTCGGACCTTGTTGTGGTCGGGATGGAAAACGCCGTCCGGATCCTACACAGAAAGGAAAGTATCGCAGCGGCTAAGGGTATGCTTTTGTATTAGCATCTATATGCTGTGCACATGCATGGCTCAGACTTAATCACAGGAGAATATCGCAAAAAGCTCCGTGCGGCGCTGAATGTTGGATTCACCGCTGCTGCCGTCGGAAATTACCGGCCAGTCTTTGAAAAAGCCGCCCAAGCGGTGAGGCTGATTTTCCGGAATGACTGCGATTTAACTGCCTGCAGCTTACCCAACAATTAGAAGAAGCTGCCGGAGTGTCAACAGATATTTGCCCACTTCTCAGTCTTGCTACATTGAGTGCCATAAGTGAAGGTATGCTGTGTAAGCGTCGCGAGCGATCATTCTCTCTGAGGGTTCCTACAGCGGTCCTGGGTTACTCAACACAGGATTTAGGTGAAGAATTCATATCGTCCAACTTTCGCTTCTTGTAAGCGGTCTTCATGATCTGAATACTGATTGATGACCGCGTATACTAGTGCTCTCGCATCCAGTCAATCTGCGTTCCAAATACTCGCAGACGTCATCGGCACTCACCTCCCTACATGGATCTGGAGCGCAGCCATCCATCTTCCGACGCCAACTTTCAAAACCATTCGTATTGCGAAATATCTCTCGGACTGCCTGGGGGACCGGGTCGTTCAGGAGAAAATTGAGGCGGCACGCAAGGGACTCGAGACCAACACGGATGTTTTTGGATTGCTCTGTGCGTATTTCCATACGACGTAGCGCTTCATGACCCCGAATAGCGGGCACTTAGTGAATCTAAACCGATCCGACAAGAACAGAAATTCACTTGCCCCGGACGAGGTGGTTGCTCAGACCATGATTATCACGGCCGCAGGGCAAGAGACTACGGTGACGGGGGCCAGTGAGCAGAGATCAGAGCTAATACGCTGATACATTCCGACTCTCAGGCAAATACTCTCGCCCTGGGCCTGGTGGAGCTTTCCAGAGCTCCAGAATTCCAAGAAAAACTCCGCGCTGAGATCGATTCGACCCTTGGTTACACCCGCAGCGCTGAGATCGCATATGATGGGATGCCATTGTTGAATGCCTTTATCAAGGTGAGTACGCGAGGCGATTGATACCAAGCAACTTAATTGCTCTGTAGGAAATTTTAAGATTGTATCCCGCGGAGGCGATCGTGGACCGCCAGGCTGTCCAAGATACAATTATTCCTCTGACGGACAGTCTCACCACATTAAATGGAAACCGCGTGTCCCAAGTATCTGTTCACAAGGGGCAGATTGTCACGCTCGCAATTGCCTCCTACCAACGGTGTGGCCCATCCCCAATCCACGACTGACGAAGTGTTAAGTCCATCGTGCAGACTTGAATCGCGCTGGGGTGCAGACGCACACAAGTTTAATCCATCTCGCTGGCTTGATGGGACGCCGTACAGGGGAGAGGCGCTCGGTCCCTACGCGAATATGTGAGTTCATTTTTGTGGTTCGGTTGTTGCTGTGTTCTGAGACGTTCACAGCATGAGTTTCCTGGGCGGCCCACGGACATGTCTCGGGTAGGATTTCACGCCATGAGATGATATATTGCTCACCAACTGTGGTCGCACGTCGTTGGCGTTTTGCGTGAGTGAGGTTGCAAGGTCTCGTGCCTAATCTCATGACGCCCCAGAGTACTGGAGATGCAGGTATTTTTCTGCGAACTCATAAGTAAATTTTCGTTTGCCCTGGCTGATGACAACTCTGTTGGCCTCCATTTTGCCACCACGCTCTTTCCGATTATGTCCAACGGTCAGAAAGGCGCTCGGTTATGTATTACACGCATTGTATAGGAGATGAACTTGCGATTCGCATCAGGTGGCTTGCTTTGGTGCTATAATTCATAAAAGCTTCGAATCTACCGGTTGCATTTAGTGTTGCCGCGCGCAGCACCAAGCCTACTATCGGCGACAGCCTATCCGGCCAGACTAGGTAACCGGCCACTTGCCTAATATAAGCCGGTGCAATGTATAATCCTGGAATTTGGTGGTTGTGGGTTGGACCACGACCTATGGGGACCTTGTATGTCAAATTCGAAGGCAAGAGAAGAAGGCAATCAAACGCTACGCGAGTTTCGAACAAGATTTCGGTATTGCTCCCCCAGTTCCTGGCTAGTTCACAAGTGCGGGGGTCCATTCTCATCCCATGGTCCGGAGCGATGGCTTATGGCTGGATTATGACCTCCCGCTCGCCTACTTGATTCTCCAACCAGACCTTGACTCGATTTCGAGTGGCAATGCCTCGGTCACCTCATAATGTATCCTACTACGTTCATCGGGCTTCTAACTGTCTGATGTCCCGTTCACGGCGGGGGAACATCAAAAACCACCCAATTGCATCGACGCGTACAGATGAACTTTTTGGAGGTGGTTGGGATATGGGGGACCTTGTTTCCTAAGATTTGGGCCTCTGTCGTTTGCAGGGCACACCATTTGCTCCGCAGTCGATCCCGGCCAATCTCCTTGGCCGACAACGGAAATAGTCGTGGTCCCTGTACATACTATATTTACAGTTTGAGGTATGTAATACAATAATGTATCTCGATCCAGTGAATGATTTGGGATGCACTGGGGTGAATAGTACGAGTGTCACCGAAGGATTTCGCCGGGTGGCCGGTTAGGCCGTTTTTGCCGTTTTGGGCATCCTCCCTCGAAAAAATTCGGCATGCCATGAAATGTTCATATAAATTCAAAAAAAAACTCAACTCACTGGCGCGATGTATGCCTTCGATTCAGACTCCATACATATACCTGTATCGGCCGCAGCATGTGTATCGGCCCGTGGCGATAAATGCTAAGGTGGCCGAGAAGGCAGTAGAACTCGACTTTGGGTTCACTTCAAACGACCTTGAGCCGGACCCATTTCGTAAGTTGACTTCAGGTTTGAACCGGCTTTTTACCACGCACCAAAACCGTCCAAAAGGAACGTATTCCGCAAGTATTCCAAACCTGCCAACGCCATGAAGAAATGTGCATGTGCTTTTATGCTTTCCCCCTGAGCTGCCAGGAGCCCTGAAGGTTTCCGAAGTGTATCAATCCTCACTACCCACTGCGGCCGTAATATCGCCAGAATGCAATCCCCACGGCCATCCGGACGGCAGAGAAGACTGTCTACAAGCCAATGCAGACGGACCGCGGCTATATCCCGCTCCCGCTTGATCCCTCTCCCTCTGCGAAGGACCTCAAGCTCTGCGCGCCGAATCCCGACGACGGCGACGAAGAAGAAGTCGACGAGAAGTGGTATGTATGTATGTACGCTATCCCTATCCCTATCCTATCATGCTCCTCCTCCGAATCCACTGGATTTTTGGCACAGAAAACGCGACACCGCCCGGAAGATAAACGATCCGTGCACGACTCGGCCCGGGATCGCCTGACCTTGGAGGTGATAACGCAGCGCCACGCGTCCGTGGCAGCCCGTCCTCCACATTTAAACCCACCCATCGTCCGCTGCCCCCCAATACAAATACCGCGCGCCCGGGCCCGTGGCCACGGGAGGTGCATGAGTCGTCCGAGCGTGCTCGCACGATGGAGCTTATCCGGCGGAAACATGGGAACGAGACGCCCAGCAGCATGCAAGGACACGGAGGGGGGTACGGCGATGTGTTCAACCGCCGCGAAGTGGAAGTGGAAGAGGCGCATGCGCATCGGGGATGGGGGCGGGAGAGGTGGGGAGAGATTACGATTACGATTACGATTACGACTAGGAAGACGAATAGAATTATTGGCGCAGTTTACTTAGATGGTTGTTGAGTCGTGGGGTGAGCACGACTATAATCACACAGAGGTTGTAGTGGTTCAAGATAAAGTTAGTTATTGGCATAGTTCAGATTACAGCGGTTTAAATACTATTCGTGTACAGCATAAGGAGTCATACGGAGTCATAAGGACTCATACCGAGTCAGACTAAATAGTCTACAATGTTCTACAATAGTCCGGCGGCTTGCCCGAGTCATGCCCGAGGCAGTGGCCGAGTTGTGCCCGAGGCCGATGCCCGAGGCACTTGCTCCAATAAGAATGAACGTCGGGCAAGAACAGAGGAGTAGAGGGTGGCCATGGGAAGCGCTACGTATCAGAAAGACGCGGAGCGCTACGCATCGGAAAGATCCGAAAAGCCAACAAAAAATCCCTAAAAACGCACCCAATCGGCACCCACAACTCGGGAAAGTTGCCTGCGCGTCGCTAAATATTAATGTGGGGGGAGAAGTGGCTGATCATGAAGGCGCTGAGAATACGCGCGTCAGTACAACAGTGTGACTAAATGTAAACGAAAGCCCTGGAGTTGGCGCCGCGGGGTGGGGTGGTGGGAACTGGAAGAGTGGCGGGGACTTGGAGAGAGTAGCGGGAAATGGAAGAGAGTGGGTGCAATTAATGAGAGTGGCGGGCAACGAAAGGGCGGCAGGCAGTGGAAGAGAAAGCGCAGGCAACGAAAGAGCGAGGGGTGCAATGGAAGAGAACGCGCGGGCAACGAAAGAGTTGGGTGCATAAAAGGGCGACAAAGGCCGAACGCACCGCTATTCCCCAGCCCAGTGGCTTTGACGCTGTACTCCCGCGATCGTGAGTCGTGAGGTCCTTCTGCGGCACGGCGCGACGTCTGTTTGCAGGATGGGCGGTAGGCCATTATCTGCGAAGCGGCAGCGATGGCTTCGTTCACGGGTACGATGTACGAGGACGAAGAGGGAGGAGTACGCAGACCAAATAAGGATCGCATATTGCATATTGCACAACGACATACTGCCCCATCGTCATTGTGAAGGTATCCGGTGTTGCCGCTGAATGAACGTATTGAGATTAGATTCTTGCTGGCACGATGCGTGTCGCGTAATTGCCCCAGCCCTCCTCGCGATCGACCTCCCCGCCCTCCCCTAGCGCGATACACCCCCCGCACCACCGTACGTCCACACCTCCTCCGCCCATGGCCAGCACATCTCGCGCTCAAAATCCCGCACACATAATCACGACATCCAGGTGCTGTTCTCGTGCCGCGGGCCGCGGCGCCAGGGAGGAACTTGAAGGAGGGGCGGTGGCGTAGACGATGGATGTTGGGTCCGGATTGTGCATAAAAGGGGGTTTCCGCATGGCGGCCCTCCGACCGTACCACAACGGAGAGAAGAAACAGACAAATAGCGGGTCGCTCGACGTCGTCGACGATGAGCGTCACCGTGGTTGTTATCAGCATAAATGAAAGAATGTCCTCATTGTTTGCCGCGGGCCTCGGGAACAAACATGCGGCTGTGGCTGTGCACATTGGTTTGCCTTCTTCCTTGATTTCTTTACAAGACGTCTAGCCGCGGCCTCCAGGCCAGGCCGGGCCCTGAACATCACTATAATCTAATCTAATCTATGGAGTCTGCATTCAGTAAAGCTTGAAACCTTCTTTCGCGACTCGGATCTTGCATCCTTTCATCGCGCGCGCCTTGTAAATTCGACGTCAGACGGCCCTGACTTGCGTGTATTAACGGGAGTTCTTGGTGCCCACCTGCTACTTCAAATGCGGTACGAGCTTGCATCAAGCTGTCCCAGCTATCTGCTGCAGTGGAAATGCTGGAGCAAGGACTTGCTACTATCTTCCAGCAAATGCTCCAGTTCAAGACAGATGCTGATGCTGTCCCTCCTCAGCTGGCCAAAAGTGTCTTTAATCTATTGAAAGGCGGGAATCAAATGTACAGATGAAAATGGAAATCCATCCAAAAACACCAAATACAATCAATCCGATGCGCGCGGGTTCGGGGCTCCATACAAAATATATGCATGTTGCAATCCAGGCAATTGACGCGATAAGGGCACGGGAAAATGATAAATGATGATAAGGCGGCACGACCGGCGCGCCGCCGAGTGTGTCATACTTGTTGCAAATCCATCGCCATCGGCTCTCCTTCCAGTATCTCCTCCTAATCCACTCCACCAACACGTCCAACCAAATCCAAATCCCAAACTCAAATCCAAATCCAGCCAAAACCCAATCCATACCATCCAACATAATCCAACAAACCCAAAACCCAAAACACAAGAAGAATCTCAAAAGTGTGATCCAGATCGTTCCTACGCCGGGTCTGCCTGCATCAAATGCAAACAGTCGATCCATAAATGGCGAGGGTTCTGGTCAACAGCAGCACCAGTCTAAGAAAAGGAAAGGAAAATTAAAGAGATGGGGTCAAAAGTGGGGGTTTCATTCTGTTCCGTCTACCAAGTTACATCGCGCTTTTATACCTACGGTTTGTTTTGGCTGCACAGCAAACTACAAACAGCTACAGTTCGCTTGGAAACCATTGTCCAGACGAAACGTGTTCCTGTTGCCTTCCTACATGTCCCAGTTCTCTTGCGACACGTCTCCTCCCAGCGCGCCACAAAGCAGTGCACACGCTTACCATCAAGCACGTGTCCGTGAACTCCTCGGCGTTTCAACCAACTCTCGCGAAGATTCAGAAAATCGCAAAATCAGCCTGTTTTGGCTGATTTCACTACTGGACAAACTGCCCGCTCATCACTATCCTCACAGCTTTATAATGGCAGATATGCTCGTTCTCCAATCAGTATTGTTGAAGACAGAAAGAAACTGCTGGAGGAGATTCACAAACAACCACTTCGAACACATCAGGAAAATGTTTTTCATCTGGCGGGTGCTGGCGCGGGCTGGTGCAGCTGGCGCATCTGGCGTTGCTGGCGGAATCTCGCCAGCTCACGCCAGAATGTCCGCCAGAATTGATTGATTTGATTTTTGTTGCTACCTCACTCAAAGTTATTTACATAAGACCTCAATTTAGGCCTGCAACGGTTCGGAAGTGACGAGAAAGGGGTAGTAATCCATTTTGAAGCTTTAGAGATCGAGATGAAGAATAATTCTATTTGGCAACCCCCCTTCTTTGGCAACCCCACTGTAAATTGACGGGTTGCCAAATAGAACGGGATGATTTGTCAGAACTCTTGTGATGGCTGCTGATGGCGGGAGAGGCGGGATAGGGCGGGAAGTGGCCCAGTCCCTCCTAACAAGAGAGATGCAGTGAAATAAATATTCAAAAAAAAGCACTCGCACGGACATTCGTATCAGGCAGCTATTGAAATTCTCTTGGGGCTTTGCTGGGTAAAGTGCCCATGATTTCGAGGTGTTTTGCGCTACGACTCACTTGAACAGATGAAAGTCTTCAAAAGAAGCCCAAAAATCGAGAAAAAAAGTGGAGCTGACAATGATTCAAGATCCAGTCGCATTTCCTCTCTGCGCAAGCGTGCGCAAGGGACTGAGTGCTCTTCATTGGCTCTCAAACGGCAGGAGACTGGTTTAAACTCTCTTCTTCCTTATCTTATCTTTAACTTGGGGGTCGCCAAGTAGAAGATTTCTATTTGGCAACCCAGGGTTCACCGGCAAGGGGGGTTGCCAAATAGAATTATCCCGAGATGAGGGCAAAATGTTTCGAAGTCTTTTAAACTCAGATGCACGTGTTGTTGATATGGGGTGATTTTGATGCCAACCATCGCCACGTCTCTTGCTCTTTCCCCTCATCTCGTCTCTATGTCCTCTCGTCAAGCTCCTCATATTACAGCCGATGTCAGTACCGAGGGTGCGCATCGAAAATTTTCTGTTTTGGGATGTTTCCAAAGAATTCCCTATATCTCTGTCAGTTCTTCACCGATTCACATAAAAACTAAATAGATCTACTGAGCTAATTCATGCACAATTAGTGATAGAGAGGAACCTGCGAAAATATTACGTATTAGGTAATTTCTGTTTTGGGGCTGTTTTTGCACTGAATACTGTCTAGCATGGCCAGAACATGTCCCAGTGACCTAGAATTTTGGGAGAGACAACATGCATACCTGACAAAATATGTGATAGAGCCAGAAGTGAGGATAATTTAATTACAGTCCTTCTAGCTCCAGTGAAAACATTTGGCAGTTTTTGGCTTTCGGAGATATTGCCAAGATCACATTCATCTGGACATTTCATATAGTTCTGGCTCTATCACTTGTTTCATAAAATATACACGTTGTCCCTCCCAAAATTCTAGGTCACTGGGAAATGTTCTCACCATGCTAGACAGTATTCAGTGCAAAAACAGCCCCAAAACAGAAATTACCTAATACGTAATATTTTCGCAGGTTCCTCTCTATCACTAATTGTGCATGAATTAGCTCAGTAGATCTATTTAGTTTTTATGTGAATCGGTGAAGAACTGACAGAGATATAGGGAATTCTTTGGAAACATCCCAAAACAGAAAATTTTCGATCCGCGCCCTCGGTACTGACATCGGCTGTAACGTATCAAGGCTGTCAAACTTCGTCAAACCTGTCATATATCTGTTGAAGACCCACTGGCCCTCGGTGCCCCGCCTTCCTGGATCCGCAAGTTCTCTCGCTTTGGCTTGCGCGGCTTGCTTCCTTAAGGCTCTGGAGCTCCCTCGGGCCTCTTCTCTATATACCTCTCATTCCCCTCATCTCACTTTCAGTTTGGCTTTGTTTTGCACTCCCAGCCGCCTGTAGCACCTACGTAGATACATTCTTCGCATTCTACTGACTATCCCGCAGGCGTTCTGTCCTTTAAACAGTACGTCTTGACCTCCTTATATTCCCGGTCCCTCCAATTGACGACTCCAGCAGGTGCACTCGCGGATCCTCTGACCTTGTTTATATTGACACGGTCAAGACTTGCATTTAGGTACGTGGCTATGCGCTGTCCGTGCGCACGCATGCTAATGATATATTGTATCTTGTGCCGCAGAAGACAACAACAGGCAACAGTATACAACGGTTCGGGGCGGATGGGAGCAAATGAGTAGGAGCAAGGTACGTCATACGTAGTCCGAAAATTCCAAGTAGATCACTGACTTCCTACTCAAGATACATGAGCTGCCCTCGGACGTTGTGCTTACGCGTGCCGTGCGAGCATCTGGCGGGGAGTCCTCGCGCTCGCCGCTTGTTCTAGACAGTAGATCGTGGACACACGCAGTAGCTCAGTACTCTGTATTGGTAGCTCTGCATGAATATATTTTTGTTTCTCTCCCATCCTGCGGTTCGTGAGCGCGATAAGGACAGAAAAGACGCGCTGTGCTGGCGCCAAATATACATTCTGGTGTGATTCTGGCGCCAGGATCGCTTCTGGGGCCGTCTATCTTTGTATGTCGCCAGGAGCGATTCTGGCGTGCTGGCGCTGTTGGCAGGCCTGGCGCCAGCTCAAAAACATTTTCCTGATGCATTTCCTGCGCCCCAAATCAAGCCGCCACTCTTATAAAACCCTACACACTCCACACCTCGTAAATACCTTCAACACACCTTGAGTACAACATCATCATTATCATCATCATGTATCACAGCAGTAGTTACTCCAAGCAAGTAGCTCTGACTATCTTCAACACTGATGAACAGCATTGTTATAGCAAATCAGCACCTGAGCATGTTGAGCTCGCAACAGCTTGCAACAGCTTGAACAGCTCGCACAGCTATACACAACCACTCCAAATCCAACACTGTCAGAATTTTTAGAACTTGAAATGAATATAAGAGATGGGGTTGGGGACGGTCCACATCCGATAACATGGATCTCCCGTCTTCCGAGATGCCTGTGATGCCTTCAATGGGACAGTTGTGAGTGTATTTTCGACTTGTTCGTGCACGGTTGACTCACATTTCTCAGTACGATCCCAATGGTCTGTCACAGAATTTTTCCGTCCACCACCGATTTTCTCTCGCTGAGTTGAGTTGCATTTAGCTTGTCGGTACTCTCGTGAACTGGGGCCTCCTCGGAACCCTTTTCGTTCAAGTCTGTGAGCTATAATGCAAATATTTACTTGGCAAAGAATTAACACTTCTCCCAGATCTTTACTTTCTCGCCTTCCCGAGGTACAAACTGTCATTTAAACTCATCGTCGGTTTCATCGTCATCGCAGAAATCCTGCAGACGCTTGGGGACACAAGAGATGCCGCCCGTATATTCGGAGACGGGTGGGGCAACCTGCAAGCGCTCGAGCTCGTCGGCTGGGCGTGGTTCAGCGTTCCTGTCATGGGATCCACGAGTGAGAATTCAATTGCTGCAACACTTACCAAATTAATAATAATTCGTACTGTAGTTGGATGTGTAGGCCAACTATTTTTCGCGTGGCGCATTTCTATCTTCGGCAATAGTTGGTGCATTCCCGCTGTCATCGCAGTGGTAATTCAGTCTTTGGTTTTAACAAAGATCCGGAATGCTCACACACTGGGCAGGTCACTCTCTTCCAGTTTGGAGCCGGTGTATGGTCAGGAGTGTTGATTTTGCGCGCAAAAACCTTCGAAGAGCTGCAGTTTCATTCCCTCAAAGTGCCTGCGGTTCGTTTAACGTATTTAGCTGAGAATTAAATAACCCACACTGATGTTGAATGTACCCAGTCCTGGCTTGCAGCGACAGCTTTTTGCGATTTGGTCATCGTCGCCGCCCTTGCCTTCTACGTGTACAAACAGAGGACGCCGAAGTTCAGTCGGACAACACTGGCCGCTCTCTCCCGGATTCTCAAGGTCAGTGTTCGGTATACCCTGAAGTAATAATTAATTAACGACGCAGCGGTACAGGTTACTGTAGAGACCGGTGTACTCTGCGCCGTCTTCGCGCTCGTGAATCTGTACCTCTTCGTCACGTACAGCGGCAACAACTACCATCTCGGCATTTGCATCTACCTATCCAAGGTGTATTCCAATTCTATGATGGTTGTACTCAACTCGCGCGCGCACATCGGGCACAATCTCCCCGACGCGACAAATCGGTCGACGGAGGTAGTTTTCAGCTACGGCAGCCGGTCGGCTGCGCACCAAGTCGCCGTCAAGACGACGCGCTCGACCACGATGGATTTTAATATGGGTACGCTTGCGCCGAACTTCGACAAACAGGACTCCGGGGTGTGAATGCCCATGTATATGTTGTAAGTAATTTACAAAGATGTCGTGTGATAGTTCCAACTCTCTTTTATTTGCATACCCCGAGTCGCCGAATATTGTACATTTACATAATGAATCCAACTCAAGTTTAGTATTTACTTCCGAATCACGCTTGGCAGGTTTTAAACTCGGTGGTTCGGCCTTGTATAATTACTGGCTCATGGCTTACGAAGAGGAAGCGGCGAGGAAATGGAGCAAGTTCAACCCATTGACATCGGGACCGGATAACCGACCAAAGCGCCGAATAGAAAGCAATATAGGATGGAGGGGCTTTTCCTACTGCCGAACCAACTGTCAAAGTGGACCACGCAGGTATTTAAATGCAAGTGCTTGGCATGATCTTGAACGGTTACATCCAATGAACAGCCTTATCACACCCCAATCCCCTGCTGAAATTGCGTCGGCCTTCGTCGAGGCGATTACCGCGGGCGACACTGATACTATGGCGGCGTTAATGACGGATGACTTTGTCTGGCGCATGCTCCCCGCGACGCTTGGGCCACTTGCAAGGAACAAGCGCGAGTATCTACTCCAGACGGCGGAGGGCGCATTTTGGCGTGGTTCAAGGGTCGGCGTCCGGAGTGTTCATTAGGGTAGTATAATAAGTTGACAAAACTTGGCAGATTTCGGTGCGCACCCCACTGGACATGGTGGAGACCGATGATGCGGTGGTTATGCATGTGGGTCTGCCGAGTTTATGAATTGAATTGTTTCTGACGAGCACCAGCTTGTGGAGGAAGGCCAGCTGGCGACCTGCGCTGACTGTCTGAACGAGTGCATTATGATATTCCGATGCGACGGCGGGGGAGTGCGCAACATGACCGAGTTTATGGACTCTGAAAACATGCGACGAGTGCTTGAGGCTGGAGACGGGGAGGGATTTGGTCAAGCGAACGTATGGCGAGGATGAATAGAGTTACTTTTGAACATGCCGAATGATCATCTGATGCCGCGATCGACGGCACCTGCCGACTTGCCGTTCAGCTTGGCGCTTACCCGCGACAATAACTATGCTTGTCTTCTCCGCCCATGTCGCTCAGCGTGCAGAACGTGTGGAACGATGTGCACAATATTCATGGCCTCGAATCCGTGCTATCTGCTTCCGGGCCTGCCCCTAGCTCTCGCCAAGGTCAAGGATAACCTTGATTACACTATCTTCGCTTCGAATCCAAAAATTCTCGGCACACGAATGGAAAATCCTGCGGAAATGTTGTGTGATTTTTTTTCCAAAATTAACAGTGATAATTCAGACAGGTTTGTATGGCGGTCAGTTTCCACCTTTAATAAATCGGGTGTTTTTGGGAGATAAAGAAGTGATTTTGAGTAAAATATTTTGGCTTAAGTTCCATATGAAAGTAAAGTGAGCGTGTTCGAATTCCTTAGTGTAACGAACCAACCATGTTTGCTGGGGGGATGGGATTCGACTCGGTCATTCAAGATACCTCAGAATGTATCCTACCATGTTGATTGGGCTTTTAACTGTTAGACTTCATGTTCACGGCGGGGTAACATCGAAAACCACCCAATTTCATTGACGCATACAGATGGACTTTTTAGAGGGGTAGTTGGGATATGGGGGACCTAGTTTGCTCACAGGTACGTCCTGCTACATCTGATTGAGGCCTATTGATCTCTACTTTGGCCCTAAATGCCCTCTCTCCATTGCTGGTCGCCAACGGAAATAGTCGTGGTCCCCATACATGTTATCTTTGCAGTTTGAGGGTATGTCATAATATATTTCGATCCAATGAATGATTTGGGATGCACTGGGATGAATAGTACGACTGCCAACGAAGGATTTAGACGGGTGGCCGGTTAGGCCGTTTTTTGCCGTTTTGGGCATCCTCCCTCGAAAAAATTCGGCGTGCCATGAAATGTTCATATAAATTCGCAAAAAAAAGAAATCTCAACTCACTGGCGCAATGTGTGCCTTCGATTCAGACTCCATATACCGTTTTTGCCGTATTGGGCATCCGCCCGCGAAAGAATTCAGCATGCCATGAAATGTTCATGTACATTCGCAAAAATTATCTCAACTCACTCGCGGGATGTATGCCTTCGCTTCTTACCCTATTTACCTGAATCAGTCTATAGAATTTGCTCAGGAAGGGTGTTTTCAACCAAGAGGTAATTGCGAGGCAAACCAGTGAGGTAACTACCACAAGTACTCTAGCTGTTTATACGTAGGCGAACATCCAATAGATAAGAACAGTATCATATGTAAGTAGAGAACTGAATAAAATAATGTGGAGGTATAGCAACAGATAGCAAAGCACATGGACCGATAATGATTACCATGGTAAACCACATGTGAACCACATGGTCAAGCTTGGATCTCCAACACAGTCGGCCTATTTATATGGGCTCGCGGCGATAAATGCTAAGGTGGCCGAGAAGGCAGTCTCTGATAGTACTGCCGTGAGCTGTAAGCCGTGAAAATGACAGCTCAAGGGAGTGGAAGTGGGAGGAGGAGGAGGGGCACCGAAGAGCAGAGAATAGGCCCTAGGGACCGAAGAGCAGGAACTCGGCTTGCAATTGGCAATTGACCATTGGCTCGCTACATAATAGAAATAAAACTGAACGATATACAATTGAACGATTGAATAATTGAACGATATACACCGAGACGTACCAAGGCAAGACGAGACGAAGACGAAGCCAAGCCAAGGCCAAGACGAAGACCAACGCTGTCCTCGTCAGAACGTCAGAAATACAAAACTAAGCTGACCTCTTGTCATGCTTCAAGCTTGCGAGGTCGTCGTTCAAGGCCGTACTGGATCAATATCAATACTTATCCCGGATACGGATACAGAAAGTCGATGAACCGCCGGCTTACAAGACCAAGACCAAGACGAAGCCGAGACCAAGACAAGACGAGGACTCACCTCCAAGCCAAGACGAACACGAGATATCGATATCGGCTTGGTGGAGCAGATCGGCGCTGCACGGCACCGCACACCCAGGCAGGAAGGAAGGACGGACGGTATCCCCTGCGCACCCGCACCCGCACCCACACCCGCAAGAGGCGTGAGACGCATGCGAGACAAGGACTAGTTCGTAGGAGGGGGAAGGGAAGGGAGGCGTTAAGGCCGACTTGCATACCGCACACAGTCAACCTTCGATGACAGAGTAGAGGAGGAGGGGGTGGGATGAGAGAGGAGCAGAGGATGGAATGAGAGGGTGGTATGACAGAGGAGGAGAGTAGAAGGTGGGTGGGATGACATTGCAGAGGAGGAGAGGAGGAGAGGAGTAGAGGAGATGTGTAGGGAGAGGATGAGAGAGGATGCAAAGCCGCGAATGGGAAAAACAATCATCCAAAGAAAAAAGCAGAAGGACAGACGGAGACGGGAAAGGCGCCCTGGTCCCTGGTCCCTCGCACTCAGCCCCAAACCCAAACCCAAACCCAACCGGCACCCCCGCACCCGCAAAGTTCAAGCTCGGGAAGCAGCCCGTATGGACCGCGTACGCGTCGCCAAATGTAGCGGAGAGGGGGTGGAAGGAGCTGCAGAATAACGCGCGCACCACTGCAGTGTAACTAAGTAAGCCCCAGTGTCAGCCGAGAATGACACGAAAGGGGCGGGCAGCGGAAGAGCCCGAGCTTTGGGTGCACCGAATGAGCGGGGCAGATAAAAGTACAAGTACAATCGACGAGAGCAGCGGGTAGTGGAAGAGCCGAGGGGGCAGTGGAAGAGGAAGCGTGGGCAAGGACTCGGATTCACAAGAGTGGAGTGGATAAAGCGCAAGTGAAGAGAGCGGCGGGCAGTGTAACAGAGCGGTGGGGTTCTCAAAAGAACAACGAACGCACCGCTATACTCCCCTGGGTCGTGACATCCTTCTGCGAGTCTGCGGCGCGAAGGCTGCTTGGAGGATGTGCAGCCACGGCGGTGTGTAATCTGCGAAGCAGCAGCGACGTCTTCGTTCACGAGGACGATGTACGAGGGAGGAGAGGGAGGAGGAGGAGGAGGAGGAGGAGGAGGAGGAGGAGTAGGAGTAGGCGGAATGTTAGGGAGCGGAGATGCATGGACGGGAGCTGGGTAAAGCAAGGCGTTCGAAGTGCGACGGCGCTCCCAGAAGTCCATTGCGAAGGTATCAATCAAGCGAATAAGAGACGTGGCGGCTTCGTCGGTGTTACCACTGAATAAACACATTGAGATTAGATTCTTGCTCCCGCCTCCCGCATAATTGCCTATAATTGCCTCGCAACTGACCTCCCCGCCCTCCCCGATCGCGATCGCGATACCGCCCCGAGATTGCTCTTGATCTTGCCGCCGCGGCACCGTACATCCACACCTCCGCCCATGGCCAGCGCGTCCCGCACTCGAAATCCCGCACATACAATCACGACCAAGATTACTGTATCAAGTCCGCTTCTCGGTGGTTTAATTATAGGAGACTGCCTGCGGGTCAGTGGACATCCTCAGCACCACCGTGACACACGCTCGAGTCGACCACCACCATGCTGTTCTGGCATGGGGCGGCACTTGCGTGACAGGGAGGTGACACTGGGGGCGTCAACAAGGCGTCAAAGCGGCAGCACTGGTGTCACTTTCACTGACCCCTAATCCGCAGCCATTGCACAGTTCGAGATCGACTGGAATGCGGATACTTTGCTCGGGGAGAACAGTGGCATTGTATGGGGATGGAGTTCATGTTGAAATCTACCTGAGGCCAGGTCTGAACGACAGCCGCGTTTATTTTGTAGATGGCGCCGACGGCTGATCGGGAGAAGGAACGTATTGAACACATCCCGCACCGTTGTCGAGCGTTCATTTCGTAGGCGTCGGGTCGGTTGAAACCAATAGGTGCTGACGGCTGTTAGGGAGAAGGAACGTATGGAACACATCCCGCACTGTCGTCGAGCGTTCATTTCATAGGCGTCGGGCCGGTTGAAACCAATAAGTAGGTGCTGACGGCTGTTCGGGAGAAGGAACGTATTGAACACATTCCGCAGCGTTCATTTCGTAGATGTCGGGCCTTTTGAAACCAATTACTAGGTGCCGGCGGCCGTTCGAGAGAAGGGACGTATTGAACATACCGATAAATTGCTTCCCGTACCGTTGTCGAATGTTCAAAAATAAACGAGCTGATAAAGCACCCTGCTTGCCCAGCTACTTCATTCTTCACCCTACGCGATGGCCCCTTTCTCTGGAATTAGAGAAATTCACCAACTCAGTCTTTCCGACCCCGACATCGTCGCAGGCCATCTGGACGTCAACTATTTGAAACGGTGTTCGGATCTCAAGTAGAGTCCACGACCTGTATCATCACGGCAGATACGACACCCTCAGCAACGTATATTCGCCGGAGCACCCCGTGGCGGGTAGTAATACAAACCCATATCAATGTCTATTCTCAAACCTAAACAGCCTTGGCGTTCTCCGAGAGTTTCTAAATATTAGAGGTGTGGGCATGGTCAGTCCAGACCACCATGGCCTTCCCACCATGGACCATACGCCTCTCCACGATCGCAGAGCCGGAAGAAGAGGTCCTGCCACGACGGAAACACAGTCGACAGATGCTGTGGTTATGCGCCGGTCTCGCGCTCTGCTGCGTTGTGACCACAGCATTGTTCTGGATAAATTCAGGGAGGCCACCGCGAGTGAAAGGGATACACCGGCCGCATCGTATACAAACACACCTGTCTGAGATGCAGACAAATACGACGAAGCGGGTGTATCTGCGAGTAGGTACCATAGGATCGGAGGGATTTGGGGTGAGTCCGTCCGCGCGCCTAGCGCAGATTCTCAACGACCACTCACCTCGTCCTCGCCAAGTCTGCGCTCCAGCATTTCAAGCAGAGCATCATCCTGTCGCGCGCGCTCGACTCAACCTTGCTGCTTGCGTCTGAAAATTCGGAGCACGAGTATTCGACGTCGGAGATATACAACGGGGTGCTGGGCCCAGCGGCATTCAATGTGGACGCGCACAATGCGTGCCGGATAAAAGATCACTTACCGCAGCCGCGGCGCGTGGAGCTTGTGCTCGGGTGGTGTGCGGGGGAGGGCGCGGCTCTGCTGGAGATGGAGCGCATAAAGGCAGAGACGGCGGAGTGCACGGGGATCCTGGATGGCGATGAGAATGAGGTGCGCACCGCAGCAGTGATCTATATCTCACCTCGAAGCTTATGCGCAGACAGACGACAGAGGACCTAAATGGTTGTATAACAGGCTGGATTCGTGAACGACTTGGGCCGTACCCGCCCCCCGCGCTGTCGCCGCCGCTCACCTTCCCGCCGGAGCGCGCCGCGACCGTCGGCGTGCACATCCGTTGGGGCGACACCGCAGGCCAATGGGGCGATGGCTTCCGCGGCTCGATGGGCATCCCCGACATCGTGCGCGTGCTTGCGGACATCCGCGCCACGATGGGCACGCACGGCATCAACCTCAGCATTGCGATGGAGGATGCGGATCCCCGCGTCCTCGCACGCCTGCACGAGGCGGAGTACACGCTCATCGACTCGGGGGATGCGCTTGCGGACCTGCAGGCGCTGAGCCAGAACGACTTCCTCCTCCTGGGTCAGTCGTCGTACGCCGCGCTGGTGCATCTCATTGGGCCGCCTGGCCTGACGATCATAGACGGGAATGACCGGTGGGTTATTTCAGTGCCAAACATGTTCATTGATATATAGAGTGCACCTCAGGGGTAAATATGATAACACGACGGGGTTCGGCCGGAATGTTGTGGAGATGAAGGACTACACACCGAAAAGTCTGCGCCTCGGTTGGACAGTTCAATAGTTCTAGGCAGAGAGCAACTCTGAATCCAAACAAATAGATGTCAGTAACGAGTTCCTTAACAAACCACATATGGTGCAATGAACAGTGGAGCCCTGGTGGGCTTTACTGTGTTAACCGCTGAACATGTTCAAGTGCAATGGAGCGCGAGTGAAATTCCCGCTACGGCACTCCTCGAAATCGACCCGCTCTCAGATCACCCTGCCATGACCTTCAATCGGCGGACTATGAGCGGAAGAGAGCTGAATCTGACCGAAAAGCCATGATGGAGAGGCAGGTCAAGAGATATTTCCGGCACGACAGAGGGTCAAATCCACCAGATCAAAGTCAAACCTGCGGCTGCGGTGCCATCAAGGTGCCATCGTAGACTCGTCACCAGTCTGCCATGGACGGCAGATCTTCGTGCAAGCACGTTGCCGTATATCAGAGCCTCACTACCCATCAGTGGTGCATGCCGCCCACTTCTCCCTTCATGGAACGGCGACCCGCATTGAAATTCGCAGCAGTGGCCAGAAGTGAGGACAATTCGTCCTCAATCCCTCGTCCCGGACTCATTTTTCATAGCAGAATCTCGACAATACGGCGCACTTATATTAGGTACAGTCAGAGTAGATTCTGGGCGATTCTCACGTTGATTCTGACAACGATCTGATGTCAATTCTGGAATTCTTTTTAATCAGAATCATTTGAGAATCGCTCTCTACGACCACCAACTTCCTGCAACTTCAGTTTGCCTGTTTGTTTGAAGCCTCTGTTCCTATTTACTCAGGTCACACCTTACAATCACCGTTCAAACTGCTCTGCCCGCGATGAATTATCAAATGAGTTCTCTTGCATAAAGGCCCCATGTTAAGTATTGCTCACCCTACACGCTAATTTGACTTCGGAATTGAACGTGCGATTTAACTATTCCAAATATCCCGGAGGCTCCTCGGAGCAATCTCCTGCCCACGGTGACTGCAGCTGCATCTCCAGCGTCTGGACTCGAACTTGTAGATCTTCGTTTTGCCGTCGCAGGCAGGAATTTTCCTCCTCATGATATGGTGCGGATGGCTGCGGCACAGCACCGTTGAGTGCGGTGGGGGAATTGTGCCGGCGTGCCTCCGTGGTGATAGGTGTATCCGCGCTTGCAGAGCTCGCGTCGCTGCATGTCAGGGCTTGCGAGGAGCTCAGTGCCTCATAGAGGGGGTTGAGATATGGATGACTCTCAGTTGTAAGCGCGTCTTGAGCTCGCCCCCGGTGCCGGCGCTTTCGCACGAGGAAAGTCAGCAGCATTATTATTGTGACGGCGAGCAATGCGCCAAGAGCAATTCCGGCAATTGTGCCAGAGGTCATCTGTTTCCTGTGCCATGAAGTTTAGCTCAATGAGCGTTCAGGCGGGGAAACGAATACACCTTGGCATGGGAACGGATGTTTCGGTGGTCGATGATAATGCCGCGGATCCTGAAGGGATCCTGAAGAACAAGATGTGAATAATACAGACCACTGCTGGACGGTAGGCACGAACAGATTTTTTGCCGCAGACTGTGACGTTGTCGATTGTGTGAGGGGGAATGATCGCGAGAGGGAGAATGATTGTGTGGGGGGAAATGATTGTGAAGGGGCGAATGATTGCGAGGGGAAGAATGATTGTGTAAGGGAAAACGATTGTGTAGGGGCGAACGACTGAATGGAAGACGGCTCCTGACTTGATTGCGTTGAAGGAGATGGAATTGAGGGCGATTGGATCGAGCTGATGCTGCGAATGAACAGCAATGATTAAAGTGATTGAAAATGATGAATGAGACAACTCACCTTGTACCTGTTGGAGCTGTTCCTCTAACTTTCGTGGGCAATATCCGCTACCAGCTACAAATGTTCCATTCTAAAATATGACCCATTCATCGCAGGTATACACTAGACAGGGTGGACACATACTCACGGTAGGTGAATAATATCAAGGCACAGTAGTGTTCTGTGGATTGCCTCCCTGGTATTTGCACACAAATTTGTTCGTGGTGTCCACGAAATCTGAGTGACTTGTGAGAAGCGTTCCGCCCAGCGGGTCCCCAGCAGGGCAAACGAAATCGCGGCGCTGCGGGGCCGGTCGAGCATGGGCGACGGACATCCGGTTCTTTGGAAGCTCCGATGGGACCAGGCCAAGTGGGGAGAGCAGGGAGGCGCGGGAGGCACGGTTCGCAGCCTGGTCGCAAAAGCATAGCGAATCAGATGTGGGCGAACGCTGTAAGAACGAGAGTCGTTATGTCGTCTTCAGTCGCACAACTGCGATTGTTATTGAGCCGCCGGAGATGAAGGTAGGTAGGTAGGTACACACTTACGATTACACACCACGGTCCAAATAAGCACGCCGGTTTCCAGGATTCATCCCGGCGCACTTACAAAACAAGTTAAATTACACCATCACCCCTTAAGAATCTGTTTCACCAGCATTCCTGTTATCCACCTCTTCATCAGATTCCTCTCGATGAATTCCATCTCGCCGTCTTGATCCAAATCCAAACTTAGGTGCGTCTGAATGATCTTGAGGCCATTAATGACTTTCGCGTGTTCCCGATGGCAGCATTGCTTGGGCGCCTTCGACTATTATTCACACTATGGCCTGATCAGGTGTGTATTGACTCGATTTCAAAGTTATGGTTCACCGACGCCGACTTGGATTCTTGAGCAATTTCTCGATAAAGTTTGAATCCTTTTACGTGCAATGTCATGGCCAATGTTCCTATGTCGCTGAAACTCCCGCACATCATTCCTTCGCTGACGCGCCCCGGTAATTTGATCTCACAATTTTTAACTTGAAATCTGATGCAAAGGAGTAATTAAATATAGATTCCAAGGTCCAATCTCGTTGCCGAGGCGCCACGCGTTTCATGAAGAACGCTTCTGTGGCCATCCGATCACTAAGGCCATTCCATTCATGCCAGGTGTCAACCTCCCAAGTCTATTGGTCGAAAAGACTCGGGTCGGTGTCCAAAAGCCAGCAGATCGAAAGATAAGAAAAATTGTCTCTATCGTTGTAGGGAGAATGAATTGCAGGGCCTTCCAAATGTGCTTGAATTTCTGCGCCTAACACCAACATGTAGATTGAGCCACCGAGCATGATGCATAGATTGATGACTGGTCGCTGGGCTGCAAGAGCATATACTTCAAAGTACAAATCCAGGATCATAAAAATATCCACCATTTTGAAAATGACCGGGGGTCCTGTTTCTCGTGTTCACTTCGTGTTGACCTATTGACTTTCTGTCTTGGTTGGGGGTCTTCTGGGAGCAGACTGAACAGGTACAGATGACTGCGGGCATGAAAGAGGATCGCTACGATGCTCTGAGGCCCCTGTAATGATAAAAAGATCTTTGATAATCATATCAGTTCAGATTGACAGATTTAAGATCCAGGGTAAGGCAACGTAATTCCGAATGTGGAATTTATGTTGTACATATTTTGTTCTATCTCCAACTCAGGCGCGTCAGAGGCACCTAAAATAATGGTGTGTGGGCTTTGCCCCCTGTAAATCCCTGTACATCCCCACTCTCTTGGCGTGCCAGACATCGGCGCCCAGATAATTAAAGATTGAAACAGCGCCATGTTTAGGCTCATTGTCGGCCCGTGTTAGCAATACTCTCCCGAAGAGCATTGCTGACACGGGTCGACTCGGTCTCACAGCAATCCCTCATGTCGACACCTTCAAGTTCACCTGCGTCGTCTAACGCGGATGGACTTCAGCTGGCCGCAGTAAACAGTGGGCTCATTGTCGAGACGGCCTTCATCAGTAATCCACTTTACAATCCATTAATGCTCCGCCCTGATTACTTCCGCCGCTTAGGTGTCTACGGTGTCATCTTCGCACTTGCCGTTTATTCGATATGGTCAGTTCTACGTGTGCCCAAACTTTTGAATTGCGACTCGATATCCCATAGCCGAAAGGGCCTCAAGTCCCACAGGTCAATTGTTATGCTCTGTGTATGTTCGCTCGCGGTAGTCAAGACATAAGGTGAGAATGTCAACGAACTTGTCGAGGAGGTGACCTAGGGAGGAAGTAAATCCCGGACAGGGTGTACGACGATGATAACTAGCCTTGGGTTACGAGGTGGGCAAAAAGGTGAGCACAAAAGAGTGACCAATTTCGGAATGGAACTGACTAGTATCGGCCGGAACTCATCTGAAATCCTCGTGAGCGGAGTGATATATGCTATATTTGTTACCTTTTTCCGATAGCTTGGCCAATGCATTCGCACCTGCCCTACGGACATAGCCGTCACTGTCGTGCGTGCGTGCGCGCTTCTATCCGTGTTTCATAATACATATGGAGCCACTGGAACGGTGGGGGTAAACAACGAGGAAATGTAAACGATAATGTAAATGGGAGCGCTGGAGTTGGCGCCGGCCTGGGGTGAGGTGAGGTGCAATGGACGAGAACGAGACGAAAGGGACGGGGAGCGGATGAGTGGTGCGGTACAATCAACGAGGGCAGCGGAGTGGAAAAGCCTTAAAGGCTACAATGGAAGAGAAAGCGGGGGGAACGAATGAGTGGGTGCATGAAACAACGACAAACGACGAACGCACCGGTATTCCCAACCCAGCGGCTTAGGCTATACTCCCTGCGATCGTGAGTCGTGAGTCGTGACGTCGGCGCGACGGCTGTTTGCAGGATGTGCCGCCTGATCTGCGAAGCGGCAGCGACGGCTTCGTTCACGAGTACAATGTACGAGGAGGAAGGGGGAGGAGAAGGCGGCGGAGGAGTAGGCAGAGGAGGGGCAGAGGGGCGTGGACGCGAGCTGGTTAAAGCAAGGTGCGTTCGAGGGGCGACGGCGCTGTAATCGGCTCCTAGATGTCCGAAAGTGCGTGAGCCGAATAAGGATTGCATATTGCAAAACGACGTACCGCCCAATATTGGGTGGTCATCGCCATTGTGAGGGTGTCGTGTGTTGCCGCTGAATAATTGAGATCAGATTCTTGCTTCCTCGCGATCGACCTCCCCGCCCTGCCCGATCGCGATACCCTGATACCGCGCGCGAGATTGCTCTGGATCTTGCCGCTGTCCGCACACATAATCACGACATCCAAGTTGCATCCAAGTGCTGTTCGCGTGCCGCACCACCAGGGAGGACCTTGAAGGACGGGCGGGGAAACGGGCGGTGGCGTAGACGGTGGGCGTAGGCTGCTCGACGATGAGCGTCACGGTGGTTGTTGGCATAAATGAAAGAATGAGCTCATTGTTTGTCGCGGGCCGCGGGAACAAAGATGGGGCTGTGCACATCGGCTTACTTTTTCCACTCACCGCTTGACTCACCTTGCCTGCTTTCTTGAATTCCTATGACATCTAGCGTTGGCGGCCCACTCTCCGCTTCCGTGCATTCGTTCCGCCTGGAAAGGTCGACGGCCCCTGGTCCGGACTCTGTGTTCTGGGTTCTGAATCAGGCTCAACTTCTGACTAGCGCGAGAAAAATGCGAGGCTCTTCCTGGCCATGGCTCAGACCACGCCCTCATCTCGTGCACCTTCGCTGTCCCGCTCGAACATTGCGCGCCTCGCCAGCGCCGCAACTTCCGTGGGGCCGATTGGGACGAATTCCCCTCCCTCCTTGACGCCGAACTCGCTCGCAAACCCCTCCCTCCCCTCCCCCTCCACACACCTAACGACATTAACGACTACGTCGACACCCTCACAAAGAGGATAACGACCGTGCTCGACAGACACGTTCCGCTAACCCGCCCGAGCCTGTACTCGTGTCGGTGGTGGAATGCTGGCCTGTCCGCACTACGCCGCACCTACAACGCGACACACCGCGCCATCACGAAAGACGATCCAGCGGATCCGAGTTGGGGAATCATGCGCACTGCCAAAAACCTGTACCACTCCGTGATACGGCGCGCGAAACGCGACACTGGCGCGAGTACATTTCAGAACTCCCACGCGGCAACATATGGCAAGCAGCTAAATATGCCCTCAATCCTAGTGCCTCCTCCTCCTCCTCCCGCATCCCCAACCTCACCGTGCCGGATGGGTCCATTGCCACGATGCCTGCTGACAAAGCCAAAGTCTTGCACGAGAAGTTCTTCCCTCCCAAACCCATCCTCGATCCCCCAGACCCAGACGAACCCCTCCCCGACCCCCACCCCTGCCGACGTTCACTATCAACGACATCCACCGAGCCATGCCAAACTGGCGCCGTGGAAAGCTCCGGGACCGTCGGGCATCCCGAATATCGCAATCAAATCAGCGCAGGCGACGCTTGCTCCCTGCTTGCTGCGATCCTCGAGGCGGGTCTACGTGTGGGTTACTTCCCGAAGTCCTGGAGGATCTTCCTGACAGTAACCCTATGGAAACCCGGGAAGAGCGACTACACCGTGCCAGGTGCGCACCGACCCATTGCTGAGGAGGAGTGCCTCGGCAAGGTGGTCGAGTCCGTCCTCGCTGAGTGGCTCTCTGGCTTCGTGGAGAGACACGGCCTCCTCTCCCCGAACCAATTTGGAGGCCGCCCTGGCCGATGCACTGTTGACGCGCTACTTCAACTGGTGCAGCGCGTCAAGGACGCGTGGCGCGTTGGGAAGGTGCAAGCCTCCTTCTCATGGACGTTTCTCAAGCCTTCCCCTCCGTGAGCCATGCACACCTGGTCCGCTCGCTCGAGAGGAAGCGCGTCCCCGCCCCAATCGTGCGCCTCTTAGCGAGCTTCCTGTCAGAACGCAGCACCACCCTCCTGTTTGACGACCACGTGTCAGCGCCGTCGCCTGTTCCAAACGGCCTCCCCCAAGGTTCCCCTCTCAGCGCCCTCCTCTACCTTATCTAGGCGGACGCGCTACTGGAGGAGGGGACCATCGGGTACGTGGACGATAACTCCCGCCTGGAAACGGGTTTTACCATCCAAGAGACCACAACGCTGCTGCATCGACACATGAGAGACTCCGCGCTCCCCATCTCCAAGGCCATGGGCCTGTGCTTCGACCTCCCGAAGTTCCAACCAGTCCACTTCGTCTCCCCTCGCCGCCACTCCACGCACTACCACCCAACCCCGCTCAAGATTGGTGACATCACCATTGAGCCGACGCCGACGGCGAAGCTCCTGGGAGTAATACTCGACAACAAGCTATCCTTCCGGAACCACGTCGAGCTCGCGCAACGTAGGGGGACCAAGGCGGTGCTCGCCCTCTCCCGCATATCCTCCCCCACCTTCGGGCTTCCCCACTCCTACACCCGCCAACTGTTCCAGACGGTGGTGGTGCCGAGGATGGAGTACGCACTCCCAGTGTGGTATCGCCCGGTGATGGCGTGGGAACAAGCAAGGCGGGGCAGGACGGTATGGATCGCGAAGGTGCTGAGCAAGGTACAACGGCAAGCGTGCAAGCTGATTACCGGCTCGCTCAGGACAACTGCGATGGACACGCAGAATTACCACACCAACACTGCACCAATCCACCTCCGCCTCAACCGATCGGTCTACAACGCCACCGCCCGCCTCGCCGCCCTCCCTGCATCCAACCTCGTCCGCGGCACCTTCGCCTGCTGCCGACGCATTCCACGGTTCCACCGCTCACCCATCCACCACCTCATCGCAGCCTTCGCCATCTTCCGCAACGACTTCGAGACTATCGACCCGCTCCGTCGGTTTTCACCGCTCCCGGAGTCCATGCTCACCACGAGCATCGCACCAGACAAGGACGCCGCACGCAGCGAGATGGACAGGATAGTGGCGAGAGGTGGATTCTGCGTCTTCACAGACGGGTTGGGGTTTGAGGGAGGGGTAGGAGCAGCGGCGGTCGCGATGAAGGGCGGAGTGGTAGGGGAGCAACGCCAAAAACACCTCAGCACAGAGGGTGAGCACACCGTCTTCGAATCTGAAGTGTGCGGAGCAATCCTCGCGCTGGATATCATCGCGGGAACACCGCGTCTGACAGACGCGGACATCTTCATCGACTGCCAGCCAGCCATAACCACACTCGCCTCCCCCAAACCCCAGCCTGGTCAATACCTCCTTGCCGCCTTCCACGCCATCCTAGCCCGCCCCCTCCGCGCCCGACGCACCCTCCAAATCCGCCTCCACTGGGTACCGGCGCACGTCGGCATCGTCGGCAACGAAGCGGTCGATGCCTGTGCGAAAGCAGCAGCCCAAGGAGCCTCCTCCCCCCTCGCGACGCGTATCAAGCTCTTCGAGAGCCCCCTTCCCGCCAGCCGCGTGGCGGTCATCGCAGCCGGCGCGAAGGAGTTCGCAGCGCAGTGGCGCGAGGAATGGTCAAAGTCACCCCGGCACACGCGCATCTCCACCTTCGACGACGCGACCCCGTCCAAAGCGCTGGAGAAGATGTATGAAGGGCTCAGTAGGCCGCAGTGCAGCGTCCTCACTCAGCTCCGCACGGGGCACATCGGGCTGAACACCTACCTCCATCGGTTTAAGCTCGCACCGTCCCCCCTCTGCCCTCACTGCGGCGCTCCCGAGTCCGTACCCCACCTCCTTCTCATATGCCCCGCCCACCGCGTTGCCCGCCTACACCTCATGATCCGCGTGAAAACAGCGCGCCTCTCCCTCCGCACACTTCTCTCCTCCAAGAACGACACCGCCCCCGTGCTCGCATTCGTGCGCGCCACGGGCCACCTCCCACGATACGACCTGTAATCTCCCCTCCGCTCCTCCTCCTCTCTTACATTACCTCTTTCCTCCCTCTTTCTTTCTTTTACTTAGCATCCAATACGAAACGAATTAGTTACGATATCATCACTGTTTACACAACCATAACCATACACTCGGCACCTCTCCATCTTTACCCGCCCTGTCCCCTTCCCACGTACTCTACGATGCCAGCCAGTACCTACATAGACCGCTGTAAAGTGCGACATGGGCCCTAAAGGGCCCGCAGCACTATAATGGAATAATGAATGAATGTAGCGCGAGAAAACGCAGTGTTCGACATTAAGGCCTTATTAAGGGTCCGGATTTCGGCTAAGGGCTTAATCCTTAATAACCCTTAATTAAGCCCTCGAAATTAAGGCCTTAACATATTTTTCAGGCACTATTTCGGCGGCGGAAAGACATCGGAATAATAAACTATTCATCCTCTTCGGCTTGGTTGACCCAAATCAGTGAGGTTTTGAGGCCATAGCAGGCCGTGCAAGTTCGTGATTTTTAGCATTTTTGACGAAAAATGGCCAAAAAATGCTAAAAATCACTGACTTGCACCAGGGATTGTGAGCCGAAATGCCCGCTGATTTGGGTCAACCAAAATGTATATAGGGTCTCCTTTCTGAGTACTTTCAGCCCATATATACCAGTAAAACCACAAAGCTGGTTTTTCAGAAAACCCTTAATTATTTATTGCGAGACAACGGAACACATGTGTTATGGGTTAAACTGTTCCTAAACTTCTGAAATTACTAAAGGTTCATGTCAGCATTTTATTTGAGGTCAATCGGTGTATAAATGAGCTCAAACTGACACATGCAGAACTTTATAGCACCACTGGAGTAACTCAAGTCAAACTGACGGGGCACAGACTACCCGAGAATCGGGGCCCCAATTCCCCTTGGTTGATTCGGCCCCTGTTCCGCGCTTTTGACATCGCTTAGGGTGATTCGACCTCTCGCAGTTACGCGTCTTCTTTAGGGGTGGTGCGGCCCTAAAAGAAGCCTCCAACAGCCCTCGATCGGTCGAACGGGGCGGCTTCGACAACACCGAATCCTGCCCTACCCTGTTAGACATGGTTCATCATCGACAACTCCCCGACTGTCGTGTATTGTAAAGGGATGGATACAAATTAACAGGGTGGTTCAAAACTTTATATTCACGAGGGTATAGACACTACACGCAAGAGGACGTACAAAGTATCGTAGATAACATTAGATACGGAGAGGGTTGGAGAGCGAGGGATTTCGAAAGGGCATCGACGCAGTAAGTTCAGTTCGTAGCGGAAGATTATCATTGCCGCTCTATGCAGTGGAGATTATCGTTACTTCTCTGTGCAACGGATCGCAGCGCATACCTCAGCCACGTTGCTGGGACGATAGGCGCCGCGCGAAGACGAAGCACGCAACGATAAGAATATAAGAATATTCGTCCGCCCGGGCACGAACGAAGCGGAAAGGAGAAACCAAGCCCGACACCATCGCTCCGCACGATCATGCAAAGCGGGGGGCGGCATGCGCGTGGCGGAAATGAGGGAAAACAGAAGATACGATTCGTACGAAGCGACAGGAAGGAGGGAGACGTACCCTCTTGCTCCAATCCCGCTCTGAGAGAGCAAAACCCCCGCCTCTGCCCTTTGAGTCCTCCCGCACATAACCCTGTGATATGTAGATTTAATGACAGCGAGAAACAGCGCGCGGCGTGTACGGATTTTGGATATCCCGACAGACCGCCGTGGCATTTGGTGTTGGGGGTTGAGAGTTGGCATCGAGGATGAAGCTCCTGGACGGTCATACCTGAAAACAACGTTAGTCCGCGGGAGAGAGAACGGGGAAGGGCGCAGGAGGGACTGATAAAGAGGAGGGGGTCAGAAAGGCATCGAGGACGTGTAAGGGGACTCACCCGCTAGTCAAGATCGGCCTTCAAACTCCCACTGACTGGACAAATGAGGGGGTAACCATGGCCGGCATTTGAGCCGTGTGGCGCAAGTGGCGGGGAATGCACGTCGAGTATAGAAATAATGTGGCCCCAAGGATCTGAACGGACGCAATCCAATCCAGCAACACAGCACGCGGGAGGCGCGGGAACCGACATGAAAGAAGGTGAAGGCGACTATGCAGCGCTAAGGGCGGTACGGATACGGATGCAACGAATGTGGACCGGAAAGGAGTAGTCGTGCACAAAGTGTCCGCACTCAATGGCATGGCAGCGTTACCGGAACGCAGTGCGGGAGGAGGAGGGCAAGACATCGAATGACTGCTATGCGGGAGGATAGGGTAGGTGGGACAGAATTGGAAGGGCAGCGCAAGGAGAGAGAAAGGTGAGGAGTAGAAGGGCGACGCGGGATGGAGTCCGTGCAGTGGACGAGACAACGTGGTATTGAGCGAGGATTGGCCCGGGTGTGCGCGGAGCGATTGCCAAGTCGATAAAAGAGAGGTGGGCACTTGGGTGGGGAGGAAATAGGAGGAAGGACGACTTGAGGGCAGCGTCGGCGATAAAGAACGGTCGCCGCAGCTGCTGGGCTATATTGGAGATGCGCGAGGGCGCGCGCGCGGCGCATTGAGGCGGATATGCCGCAGCCGATGGTCGTAGCGCGCGTGTGGGCGAAGAACGCGGCGGGCGATCGCGAACAATGGTGGGGTGTGCTGGTGCTGCTGGTGGTGCTACACATCGCACTAAGAAGGGCGACAGCGCAGTGTCGCGCGTGTGCGGAAGCATTGAGGTTGGATGAGGCGTAGATGGGCGGGGAGTGCAGCGGGGACGAGGTAAACGGTGGTGAGTGGGAATGGAATAGTGTTGATCGCCGGTGCTGACGGCGATGTTCCGGCCACGTGCGCGGAAACGAACGCGTCGCGTCGGCGCGGCGGCGGTGAAGAGGCGTAAATGACGTGGAGGTTAATAAAGTCACGGTCGTAGGAAAGGCGAGTTAGGTTAAGGATCGGAATAGACATAGGAGAGCTTACTCTTACTTGAAGTTAGGACGCCTCACTGTTTGTGCTGGTGCTCATGCTGGAGGTGCTATACGAGGCGTGCGAGTTGAAGGCGCTACCAACAAAGTTGCGTGCGATGAACTTGATGACTAAAGGAGGGGT
>JARJLF010000748.1:0-138684 GCA_029378395.1 Mycena leptocephala | reverse complement strand
CAATTGAGCACCATAACGTTGGATTGCGGTCATCGCGATCCACGGCTTGTTGATAGGATTCGTACGCCTTTTGTCTTCCCGGCTGCCAATCTGAGTGCGCCCCAAGAAGGTACCAACTTTGAGCATCGGCTGGATCTAATAAGGAGAGTTCAGTCATCATAGACGCACTCGAAGGAGAAGGATTGTACCAGCTTCCAGGCTCTTACTGAAGTACTCAATCGCGAGGTCTTGGTTTCGGAAGGATGAGTCGTCCTGCTGATACACCCATCCGAGCCGTTGAAAGACTTTGGCGTCAATTGGATTGTCGCTAAGAACGCGTTCGTAGGCTTCCTTGGCGTTGACATACTATATGCGGAGAAGCCCAGTCAGAAAGAGATTGAAGATACATTGCAAAGCAGGATGGAATACCTCTTTCTGCTGTTCGTAGACATGCCCGATTTGGAACCAAATGTCGGCCTGCACAAGAGGGCTGGGGGGATTCCTAAGAATGCGTTCGAAGCATCTTAGCGAGTCTTTGTATTTGCCCTGCTGCTTGTATATGATCCCCATGCGGAAGCGAATTTCGTGTACTGTGTCAAAATCCAGGCCTTCACAACCGGTTCGAATTTTTTTAAAAGGGACGAACCTTTGTTCATGCGAAGGACCGAAGGGACGGCCTCTTCGGTGTCCTCGAGGGAGCCCTTATGAACGTGATCCTCCCCGAGGTGACCTCTTGGCTTGTCAAGGAGCGTGGTTTCTAGATCTGTTGCCAAGGATTCCAGCGAACGGTACGGGGTTGGATTTGATACACTGGGCCCGCTAGCAGTTCCATCAATCTCCGAAATGCCAGGATCCTGGAACGTTGGTTGGAGCGGGATCTGGGACGAATTGCCCGCTTACTGGTCCCTTCTTGGAATTTGTCCTTGATTGTATCCTGTCCCGGACTTCAGTTCTTCGGCATCCTCATCCTGCACATGGTTAGCTGGTTAAAAGCTAAAATTAACAGAGAATCCCCACCGCTATGCCAACAGAGTCATATTTTTCATCATCCGAAATAGATGCCTCAGTTTTACTTGACCTTGGGATGGAATCTTTATCCATCTCCTTTGTCTGGAGGTCATGATCGTCGTCGCTCAGAGAGGTAGCGCTGTAGATATCGTTCCGATCCGAGTTCTGGCTGCGAACACTTGGCGTCGAATTATCTCTGTGTTGCAGATATGCCCGAGAGTCATCGTGAGCTGTGCTTTGATTATCCTCTGTACTTCCGTCGCTGCTTGCAGGCACCGAAAAAACAGTCAGGACCCTCAAAATTAATGGTTCACTGTTCAAAGCCGTACCCATCCATAACAATATTGAATTCGGCATGTTCATACGCAACTGGAAAATAGTGAAAGCTTCTTGTCGCACAGGCAAAGGAAAGTGGAGGAGTTCCGCTGCTCGTGGTCTGCAAGACTTTAGGGAAAAGTTCAGGGAGTAAAAATAAAACTCGCCTGCGCAACAGCCGCACAACGTGGCCACAACTATCGAACCATGGCTGTGAAATCCAGTCCTCTCCAGAAAGTACGCCAAACCACCTCGAAATACCGGTGAGGAGTGTACTCGCAAGAAGGTCGACGCCTTCATAGTCGAATATTGGTTCCGATTCATCAACGGGACCCAAAGCGAGGACATCGACCCCGATGTCCTTGAGCACCCGGATGACTTCACGGCACAACTTGTGCGCGACATCAGAATGTACAACTCCCATATCGAGCCAAAATCCTGGAAGCTCAAGAATTCCACTGAGATAACGGATGCAAAGTGCCCCGGAGGATTCTGAAGCTCCTCTGAATGACCAGGTCAGCGAGGGATACACTGCAGATCTGGCACTCACGAGCAACCAAGCCCAATCAATAAACACTCTATGACACTGAGGCCGCCGTCGCCACATGTTGTAAGCTCTGGGGTTCTGCGGGCTTCCACCATGGTTGAGATATTTGAATCTGCCAAACAGGTTGCGGCGAAAGTTTTCCAGAAATCCCATTCTGAGCTTGCATCCGGGCGGTCCCAGAGTGGCGAGATCGTGTCGACTGACGTTGCGCCATCTAAACATTTTGCGCCCAGAAAAAGCCCTCGAAGCCCTGCGAACAGAGTAACGAGATTGACAATGTCCTTGAAGGCCTGGCACTGTGTTTTGGCCGATTCAGTCCTGGTAATATCGCGTTGAATATATAATTCTATAATCATAGGAAACCACCCACGGGAGAGTATATTTCACAAGTTTCAGACACTGTTTCTCGAGTTTCGGTGGTACCGAGGTACGGAGGAGCTTCAACCGCTGAATTCTTTCTTCGCCGTTTCCAAAGTAGGAGGCAAGCTTCCTCGCAAGGACGTGAGGGCCCAGACCTAGGCTGTATGCGACTCGGTTGGCCTGCCTCTCAAAGGCCTTCCCGAGGGTCGAGTAAACCTGGTCCAAAGTGCGACCAGGCGACGGATTACGGAGAGCATCCAGAACAACTGTCCATCCAGAAGGCGGATCTTGTTCTATCTTTGCGACCACATTCTTGGAATGGCAATCATAGGGAATGAGTGCCCGGCTTGTCGCCATTTCTGGAGTGCTGGAGTTGGGAAAGGTGGTGGGAGCGGGAGCAGAGACGTGGCGGGCGCTTATAGCTGGCATGCACCGCCTGCAAGGTGGCGCCGCTTCATTACAGCTTTCATCGAACTTGACAGGGCCGTAAAATAGACATCACTTGTTGAGCTGTGCTTCCGGAATTCGGCACTGCTGAAAGGACAGCATGAAGCCATGAATATGGTACAGCTTTTAGGGTCTGCACGCCTACTGGGACTTTTGTTTTTTTGGTCATGGGGTCGGTAGGTGGACTATGATTCATGGACCACAGAGCGGGTAGGGTTCGTGCAATCAATCAGAATCGAATGTAGTGGATGCTGATTTTATGGCCTCCTGGGTCCAAGGCGAATAATAAGCAAGCTGCGTGCAGCGCAGGGAGGCCAGAAGGGAGGCCAACACGAGTCACACATCCGAGCTGTAGTTATATTTTCATCATCCGAGAAGCGCCATGCAGGGAAGACGAGCGTCCCGAAGAGATGAGCACCCAAAAGAACACATGAAAAGTCATAGCGAGATAAGGTAGGGGAACAGATGCGCGGTGGGTGCGGAGATGGGGGCATTAGTTCATTGTCGGCGGATTTGAGTTGTAATCGGAGTCGTATTTAGAAGCGCGTTGCTGTCTGCATTGGAAACAATGATATTTTGAATTCGGTGCACGGGCGAGAGGGAGCTTCCGACGACGAGAGAGATATAAAAAGACGCAAAATGAGACTATTTGGCATTATGGTGGGGGACACCTCGAAAGAGGGGCCAAGAAGATGAACAGAACTGAAAGCAGATATCATTGAGTCTTGACGGAACAAAAACGGCGCCGTGAGCGCGTTGTATGAACCCAGATAACAGTAGTATTCATGGTCTGAGGTCTGGTGTCACGTAGTAAAATAACAAAATGCTTTCAGAGGGTTTGGATGGAGGTCAAGCGCGCTGTGATGACGAGAGGATCAAATCGGGCCGGTGATCCAGCGTACTCTTTCTCCTTCAACTTCCACCAGCTCTCCTTCTTTTCCTCTTTTAAAAATTTGGGCTGGTATTCCTTCCATCTTCATCAAAATACTTGCGCCGCCATGGCGGCCGAAGCCTAGCTCAGTTCTCCTAGACTGTCGTCTCAGTATCCAGCAGCCTGCCGTAGCACGTCGGACGGCGCCTTCGCCCTGTACGTCCCACTAGTCGTCTGTGGGGAAGTGACCTGAATCGTTATTATTGTGGGATTGAAGTGTGGACCGCGAGTTATAATATTCTAATGAATTCATTATGGATATTGTATTCATTTAGTCTATGCCTTCCTAAGGGGGCTGAGGTGAGTGTTTATCTTCCTTCTTCCAGGTCTCCCGGGTCATCTCCGTTTTTCAACCACTTCTACTCTATCATTTGTCGATCCATGATTCTCTGGGGACACCGGTTCTTCGGAACGGAAGGGGATGTAGGCGCCTTTTTTTTTTTTTTTTCGGTGTTCACTTTCGCAAAGATTTCTTGTCTTCGGCGGGCCACTTTGTTATGACACCGCCCTTTACCGTACAGCGGCTGGGTACGATCCCATCATCGAGACGGAAGCCGGTTTGATTTTTTGCGTCATTTGATGATTTTCCCTCTTACTTTTCTGGTTGCATTGGGCGCGAATCGCATGCCTGTCGTCCTCATTCCCTCTGTATTCCCTGTGATGTCGTTTATGCGCCAGGCGCCTATCGTTGAGACACCCTCCGCTCCGACTCTTATACTGGTTCTGCGTAACGGGTGCGACTGGTGGTGTGCCGCTCGGGACGTGATGTATATCATATTATGTGCTGCGGCCCAAGGGAATTTGCGTGTAGAAGCAGATTCCATTTCACATTTCGCAGACGGAGATGAGAGCGCGCGTTTTCGGACGTGGGCGTGCGTTGCCTGTGGGCTTGGAAATTCCGGCAAGAGCAGCTCTCGAGGGTGCGGTTGCAAGCCGAATGGGGTTGGTGGGTGCGCATCGAGGGTAGACGGGGCTGACGGGTTGAGGCGGTCCTCGGTTTCTGGGCGTGAGTCGACCTGCTTGCTATACCTCACTAATTTATTCATACACAGATGCCTCGGACCCTGAACGCCGCCCAGTGTGACGGTTTCCGCGTCATCTGCTACCTTCTTCTTTCTCCTCAGAGACGTCGGATCTCATTGGGGTATAATGGAGGGCGGAAACGTAGCCAGTGAGTTCAACAGTCATTTTAATGTGTTTCAGTTAATCCATCTAACAAGGTATTCGAATCGGTCGTGGTGCGCGGCGCACAGCTACGTGGAATAAATGGGGAAAAACCTCTATGCTCGCAGCAGTCCAGGGTTCGACTCCCTGCACCTGCCGGCTATGCGATGCTTTTTCCCCCTTCCATTCGTCTTCCCTCCCTTTGTCTTACTCATTCTATTCGTCGTATCACTGCTCCTGGAGTACCCTTGGAAGGAGTACGACGTTGGGTAGGACACGAGGGTAATGACTCCCCTGGCTCCCATCTAACACCACTAAATTAGGACTACATATTGTGTTGTTGTTTTGGTGAATCTAGATTGACCCCTCATCTATCTACATTCGTTCAAGTAGTCTGCGCATAACCCTTTCCTTCGAAGAAAATCGGTGGAGTCGTACCCACCTTCGTCACTTCGTCACTTCCCTTAAGTTTGCGAAGTTTCGACACTTTGATGGAAAGTTCTCATACTTCGTCACTTTGGCGAGTTTCTAAGAAAGTTCGTGAGATGTACAAAACTCACACAAATCAAACGCATCAGTCCGGCCACCATTTCCTCCTCCTCCGTTTTTTTTCATATACAGTAGATACCTTGGCCTAACACTAACTGTTAATTCTAGCCCCTAACCCCTAACCTCTAACCGTAACCAGCTAACCCAAAACGCTAACCTCCGACCTCTAACCAGCTAACCCGAACCTACCCGGCCAACCTCGGCAAGCTGTTGATACCCATCACTCCGTGATGTGCCGAAGAGTCGCGGCTTGACAACAAACTCATGAACTTTCATAGAAAGCTATCAAAATCACGAACTTTCACACGAATTCCCATCAAAGTTACAAAGTTTCGCAAGCCTGAGCGAAGTAACGAAATGACGAAAATGGCGCGGACTCAAATCGGTGCCTCCTCGCGAAGTACGTGTTGTGTTAAGGCATCCACTTCTGTGCCCTCCATCCATCCATCCATCCATGCATCTATTCATCAAGATACTTCAATCGAACGCGCACGGCTCGCGGCTGCACAATGTAGGTGAAATATCTTTCCGCATTCGCAGCAAAAGGGGTTCGATTCCCCGCGCCGGAATGGAGGTTCGACGTTCACCTTTCTTTTGTTCTGGGTGATCGAGTCTTGGCTTCTTTGGTACGTGGCAACATTTTCGGCCTCCCAATAGGCTTGTGATTTGTATCACGGAGAATCCTTCCTCTCAACCACGATTGTAGAATGCCCTGGCTCGTCCGGACCACTTCAAGCCCAACATTTGCCCTGTTGCAAGGTTTGTACATATTGACGAAGTCCTTCAATTCGGGTCTGGTGCACGGCGCACGGCTGCGCTGACTAAATGGTGAACTTTCATCGCTCGCAGCAGGTCGGGGTTCGACTCCCCGCACCCGAATTCCCACCGCTATTCCTTCTCATTTTCCGCTACATTGCCGCGCGCGCGCGCCCCCCTCCTCCAGGTTGGTGTTCCCTTCGACTTCCGGACCGAATAAACAGTGCGTGCTTTCTCTCTTTTTTTTTAGGTTTGTCAAGACTTCCGAGACGTCGTGGTGGGATTTAAATAAGTCTCTCTATACGACCTGGTATTTCGCTCGCAATGTCGGAGTGTTAACAATCCCCCGTTTTACTCGGGCCACAGCTCTTTTCTTGTTTGTGAACTACATCGGTGACTGCAGCAGATCTAGATTCGATTGCCAGTGCCCCAATCGGTTCTTGGCCTTCCCTTTGGTATTATCCGGTTGATCAACGCGTGATTGTGCGTTGTCACATTCGACCTGTACTATGGATACCTTGAGTGAACGTGATTCATGTATTGAGACCGGCGTCTAAGCTGTGAGCCTTCAATTCTGTTAACTGAACTACTCTCATGTCCTCGCAATCGGGGGCGAGAATACCATCAGTTCTTTTCATCTCAATGTACACCACACCCAAGCCCAATCTTCAGCTCGGGTGTGGTGCACGGTGCACGGCTGCCCAGTCAATGGGAATTGAACGCGACTAATTGCTTGACTGGCAGCAAGCCGGTGTTCGACTCCCCGCGCCCGAATGTTGTCGTGGGCTGTTTATTCTTTGTTTTTGGGACGATTTTTAGCGGGATTTCGGTATTCCAGCAAGCTCACCACTGCCCTCTTGCCACGCATTTCCCGACATGGAAAGGTTTGAGTATGTACGTCGATTCAGAACACACTAAATGGGCGCTTGCAGACTCATTCACGTTCGCAGCAGGCTAGGCTTCGAATCTCAGCAGTGTATTATCTTCTCTTTTTTTGCCCAGGACTGACACAAATTGAATAAGAACCACACTCGAAAAATGTTGCGCCCGCGGTGCCTCACACTCGATTCTAAGACCCAAGAGAAACTGAATAGTCGCAGAGGACGTTTGCAGCAGCCAATGCGAGGCCACGCGTACGACCATTCTGCCAGTCCCCGTGCGGTGTTTCCTCTTTGGTTTGTTTGGTCGCACCTTTAACGCTTTCTCGTGACATTGTTACGAGGCTGTCTGAGCACGCATGCACTTTCACACTCCGGATCCCGCAGGTCCCAGCGAAGGTACGGTTAATTTCAACAACTGCACGGCGTCGAAATTAGGCACGATGTAGAGGATAGTCCTCCCACACGGGAGTGGCGCACAGCTGTGAACAATCTCGTAAGCTACTTTTGCTTTAATCTCCCAGCAAGTTCGCAGTCGGGGCCCCAGATATATGTACCGGCATGCAATGCCCGTAGACCTGTATTCCCCCAGTTAGCACCGGCGTAGTGTGTACTGTGTGTAGCAGTGAGTGAGTCGGACGATTATCTTGGGTGCTGTCACACCGTGCGGTTCAATGCCTGGCACAACAGGCAGTGGAATTTGAGGTTGCTGCTGGTCGACAGGATCGGAATTCTAGTAAAGATCGCCTCGCCGCTGAGGCATTTAAGGTAACGATGGTCAGCCTGCCCTTGAGGATGCGCAGGGCACCGAGAACAAGAAGCGGCCTCGGCATGGCAACCGCGCCCTTCATGACGCAGCTTCGGCCAGGTACGTCTTCCGGTGGTCCTCCGCCCATTACCGCAGAGTATCGTCCTGTCGGCGATGAGCTTCCCAAAGGACAAACAGTCAGATTGACATACCAACGCCCGCAGGTCACGACCTTCTTCCTCGTCATCGTAGTCATAGTCGTCGTCGCCACCATGGTCTGCCGCCGACTACCGCTCGTAGATAAGTTCCCGCGGCCTCCCCACATCCGGATGGACCTTCCGGATGTGCGGCGTGTCATCCACAGCAACGGGGACAACTTATCTGGCTTGAGTGGCGATCCCATCCAGGCAATGAATACCCTGCGGCTGCGGAACTCACAATCTCGGTGGAGACGATGCTCACATCTGTGACTCGGACAGCAGCGAAGCCAGGAGTTCACAATGCACATTAGGCTTTTCAGTTCACAGGGACCGCAGATGTAGTTAGGCTAGTAGATGTGATCAGACTAGCAAGGACCATAACCCGTGGCGTGTAGAAACACACTTTCGAGTCTTCCAGCCAGTAGAGAGTATACTCCACGAGCTCGCTGTGGGGGAAAACCATGAACAATGGGCTTCTGCTCAGACGAGAGCGGTTTGTAGCTACCAAAGACTGAGGATTGAAGCAGTTTAGAGTTTCTTAAGTAGGCCACGGGGTGATTTGAACTGCCTGCGGGCGGTTGCGATCAGTGTGGAACCAGGAGACTTGTCAAACAAATGAATTTGTCAAGTACTGCTAAGATGACATTGATCGAGGGAAACTCATAGCGGTCCGTATGGGACGTGAATAGTAAAAGAGTCCATGGAATACACTGTTGGAGTGCGTAGGGAAAGGCGTAGGGTGTCCTGTTGAAAGGCCACTTGATAGAATTGGTTAACCAGATGCGCGCAGAATTCGATGAAGGAATGAAAGGAATGAATGGAATGAATGCTTCAGTTATTTCTGAAATAGGAGGTCAGTTGCTATGTGAAGGGGAGTTATATGAAACGTACCCAACCACCTCAAATTAGGGGTTGATATTCAGGTCAACGCAGGCATAGAACGCGTGCTGGGTGTCGGCGATATTCCAGCGGGCAAGAATCGTCTGCCTGCCAGTGTAGCCATGCAAAGGCACCTGGTGCACCACCGTGAAGTGCGGAGGCCTGGCGCCACCGTCGTCGAACGAGGCGAGCTTGGTGTTGTGTTCGGTTAGGATGAAGTATTCCCACGTGGCGGTGGCGTGCCGCTCAGTGAGCGTCCACGTGAAGGAGAGAGGGGCGTCACCCGGGTGGACAGAGGTGAAATAATTTACCCACAAGTGTTCCTCGTTGAGCTCGTGGAACCGCGTGCCGTTGCCATTGCACTTGAACGAGCCCTTCGGTGCCTCAACGCTCTGCGGCTCGTACTTGACGTTACCACAGCCAGGTACCGGGACATCCCTGCAAAGAGCTTGACGGCTCGGCGGGTGGTTGACATAGCCGTGCGCAGAGGTGGGCGCCACAGCCATGTGCAGCGTGGCGAGGACGAGTGAGGAGAGGGCGAAGATGTTTAGCATGAAGGGCAAATCAAATGAGAAGATCTGGATGTTCTCGATATAATGCTAAGGCTGTTAAATACATCAATGGATGAGTTAATGCGCCATAGGTAACATGAACAGGTGGTTACTCACTGGAAGTGATGCGGCTGGCAATGGGTTTGAGAGTTCTACAACATACGGCTTTTATGTTGGCAAGCTCGAGCCACGGTCCGGGAGAGTAAGAAGTAGGGTATTGACCATAACTATGCGAAATGGCCGCGGAGCGGGGATAACAGCCCCAAGAACCCCAAAACGAGCAGATGAAGTGAACAATGAATTACGTTTATGTCCGTTTAGCTAATGCGAGAATGCTGGCGCTCCACCAACTTGGATCGCACGCCGCAGGCGAAAAAAAAGTTCCGGTAATGTACTATTACTATTTTCGGTCACCATTCCACCACCGAGTTAATGATACATATTGTGCTCACTTGAAAAACAGGCTAAAGTGAAGTTCCGGTCAGCTGACGAAATGTGTTAGAATACTTTCTGCCCCATCTACGTTGTTTCCGGGATTTTACAATGGATGCCGGGCTCGCACAGGACGGGCCCAATTTAACCGAAGAGTGAGCGCAAAACTCGTGAACTCTGTCATTTCTTACCCAAATCATCCACTCCTCTGTAGGAATCTTAGACGTTGAGGCACCATGCAACTAACTGTCCTGTTACCAAAAAAATTCCAATCAAGATCGGGACGGCGCTATCTCCATCAAAACTGTCCAAAAAGGTGGGTGCAAAGTTCTCATATAACTCAACGGATTCTCGCCCACTCAACTTGGCCCCCAAAGTGTATTAGTTACCCCTGGACAACCTGCACCAGTTTATGGTGAAATCTAAATTTTCCAGTCCAAATACATCGACGCTACCCGTGTCCAATTCCGAGTCAGCCTAAAAAGGGAAGTGTCAGTTTAAATGTCGCTCACCTATGTTGCATCCATTGAAATGGTTACTGGGATCTCTCCACGACGTAGAAATATCCAACACGCAAGGTACTTCAATTATTTGAACATTCTGGTCGAACAGGAGAAGCGTAGCAGCTTCGCGAGAATAACAGTCAAAGAGCATAAATGGCATATATTTAATCAAGTCTGCACGTCCCCACCCGGGTTCAGCGCGGGAGTTAAAACCAGCGACAGAACCCGCTGCAATGATTCTGTTCGGGAAACGCATTGAACGCCCCAGGGACGTTCCCATCTCCAAAGATCTCGATGCGCTCCCCAATCGAGCTGGGAATGAACTATTGAGGAAGTTCACCATACTAATAGACCGAAAACTGACAGCGCAGTCATGATTTGCGGATCAGTGAGCAATTTGGTGCTCCCTGTAATAAGCTGAGTCGTGAATATCATGACGGAAGTGGCCCAGAAGAGTACATTGGCCTCCATGATGATTCTTCTGTGTTCGCCCTCAGGCATTTGACGATTAATTACCCATGCCTCTACTTTAGGACCACGCATTCATTCGGGTGCATTCCAAGGCTGCTAGCAGCAAGATGGAAAAGGGTGAGAAAGGCAGGCTGCGCGGATTTTGAAGATGCAAACGTATATCCGGTTCATTGAGCCACCTGCCCGGACTTTCTCTTTCACCTTTGTGCGCTAATCTGTTGACAACAGACGTGATCATAGGACGAGCGCGTCATGTCCGCACCAACTTAACATTGCAATTGAGGGCGACTTGGAGCAAAAGTGGAGGAATCGCAAAAGTGCACAATGAGCAAACGTGCATCCGGTGCATTGAGCTACCTTCTCGGATCTCCTCTTTCGCCTGTGTGTGCTAATCTGTTGGCAGCAGACGTGATCATAGGACGAGCGCGTTATGTCCGCACCAACTTAACATTGCAATTGAGGGCGACTTGGAGCAAAGGTGGAGGAATCGCAAAGTGCACAATGAGCAAACGTACATCCGGTGCATTGAGCTACCTGCCCTGATCTTCTCTTTCGCCTGTGTGCTAATCTGTTGACAGCAGACGTGATCATAGGAGGAGCGCGTTATGTCCGCACCAACTCAGCATTGCGATCGAGGGCGACGTGGAGCAAGAGTGGAGGAATCGCAAAAGTTTACCATGAGAAACGTACGTCCGGTGCATTGAGATACCTGCCCGGATCTTCTCTTTCACCGGTGTGTGCTGATCTGTTGACAGCAGATGTGATCATAAGAGGAGCGCATTATGACCGTATACTGTCTCATAAATACGGTTTAAATGTCGAAACAAAACACATTGTGGTACTGCCTCAAAAACACGAGATGAAGCACAGACCAGACAAAAAATTCGATATAATAATGCATGAAAAAGAAAAAGGAAAAAAAAAAAAAACCCACAATACGCACTTGATGAATTTTTTAGTGTCCTGGAGCAGTATATGCCGGCCCACTATTGGAGTTCCATCAGCCCCATCGACACATCATTCTCGGCTTCACACGGCGGGTTTCTCCGATTTTGTATCTACCAAGGCTGAGTTTCGAGTGAAATGAATGTGGGGGAACAGTAACCCTCAGTACCCTGTTCTCCCGCGACTGCATGGACACTCTCAATCAATCTGGCAGTGGTCAGATGCTCGCTGCTCTCCACTGCGTGATGTCTCCACTCGTTGTCGATACGAGGACGCAATGTATACGACCTCTACATCTACACAGAGGACATATTTATGTCATGCTTGCTGTGCATCGGGTGCTTATTTTTTAATCTTAAATTTTGTCACTTTTTTACAAGTTCTCGGCGGGCGACAAGTCTCGGCATGATTGCCGGCTGTCCCACCGCATTGGGTTCAGTCTGAGGAAATGAAGGATGATGCTGCCGTGTGGCCAGGCACACCGAATTGAGCAGGTTTACATTGTGATGTTTATTCAGCGAAGTATCTCATAGTGTTTTTTTCCCTGGTTGGTCATGGTGCCATTGCCATTTTTCTCCTGCTAAGCTGCTTTTCTCACTCAACCGCTGATCCAATGATGTGGAAACTTCAAAACCCAAAACACATTGTTACATTTTATTTTTGAGGCAGTATGTTTGTCATAGGGCCGCACCGGCTTAAAAATTTCAATCGAGGGAAACACGGAGCAGAAGTGGAGGAATCGCAAAAGTGTGACACATTTTACTGGACGTTTTTGTTTGGGCCTGCGGCGTTGTTGCCGAAGGTCTAAAATGTCTATATCAACTCATCATTAACTCGGAAATAGAACGGTGCAGAGAAAGTATACTTTTAACACAATCCGCCAGCTGACCGGAACTTCACTTTCGCCTGTTTCTCAAGTGGTAGGTGGAGCACAATATGCATCAACTCATCATTAACTGGGTGGTAGAGTGGTGACCGAAAAAAGTGATAGTACATTATCGGAACTTTTTTTTCGCCTGCGGCGTGTGATCCAAGTTGGTGGAGCGCCAACATTCTCGCATTAGCAAAACGGACATAGACGTAATTCATTGTTCACTTCATCTGCTCGTTTTGGGGTTATCCCCGCTTCGCGGCCATTTCGCATAGTTATGGTCAATACCCCACTTCTTACTCTCCCGGATCGTGGCTCGAGCTTGCCAACATAAAAGCCGTATGATGTAGAACTCTCAAACCCATTGCCAGCCGCATCACTTCCAGTGAGTAACCACCTGTTCATGTTACCTATGGCGCATTAACTCACTCATCGATGTATTTAACAGTCTTGGTATTATATCGAGAACATCCAGATCTTCTCATTCGATTTACCCTTTATGATAAACATCTTCGTCTTCTCCTCACTCGTCCTCGCCACGCTGCACATGACTGTGGCGCCCACCTCCGCGCACGGCTATGTTGACCACCCGCCGAGCCGTCAATTTTTTTGCAGGGATGTCCTGGTACCTGGCTGCGGTGGCGTCAAGTCTGTCACCTGCTCAGCTTAGTTTAAGCCAAATGTGTTTTGGCGAGAACCTTTCTTAAGCCATTTAAGCCGTTTAAACCAATTTAACTGAGCTAGTACTACAGACTGTACTATTCCTACCACCAGGCTATTAAGCCGATTGAGCCAACTAATCTAGTTAAACCAATCAAGCCAATTCAACCGATTCAGCCGTTTACGCTGCCGCGTTGAGTCAATAAGCCGATTCAGCCCATCAAACCGATCGAATCATTGTGTTGGCACAAAACCGTTCGTATTGACCACGGCGGACGCGGTACGGGGTGTACCGGAGACGAGGAAAAGGGATGTGAGGATATTAGTGATGGCATTGACCTGCGATCGAAACAGGCGGATTAAAATTGATAATAAGAGGCGGGAATATATCCTGCTATAACACCATTTAAACCAAGCAATCCCAGATTTTATTTGAGTCGAAGAAGAGAAAGCGAGCGATCGTGCTGATCGTGCCTATTCAGATTTTTTTCACTGGGGAGATCAGGGGACTCCCGGTGGCATAACAAGGCGTGAGGACGGCCCGGACAGAGAATCTGAAGTGCTCTCTTGATTGAGGAGATTACACTCTGTACTGGAGGCTGCGAGACCCGAGAATGAGGGCGGCAGTGATATGATTATGTGAGTGTGGAGGGCGGGAAATGGAGGAGAAAGGAAAGATGTGAAGTCACGATGTCAGGGTGGCATCGAAACAATAGTGAACAATGCAGCCAGCAAACAAAGAAGTCAACCAAATACAATGCAACACGGCCTTTGAGTCTGTCCAAAACCACCACCATGTCCTTGAGGTTGTTGCCACCGATTATCCTCTCATTTGCCTCTGCCAGTGGCACTGACCTTTGGCACACTGCATCAGCCGCTCCCGAGCCAACCTCAGCACACACATGTGACAAATTTAGCGAATAATTCACAGCCTTTCGTAAGTCCCCGGTCACGGTGTAATGCCGATTCACATATCAATGTTGACCTGGTATTTGCCTACAGCTCTCGCGAGTACGGTGTCTCTGCAACTTTCACCTATCTTAAACCGGTGCTACTATGGGCCACTAATTGACTTTCTCGGCTTAAACGTCTTCAACAACTAAATCCGTGAAACTGCTTTAAACACATTGAAATGGGTGAAAGAGATTAATCGGCTGAACCAAGTTGAATGGGTTGATTCAGTTTAATTCACTGAAGCAAGTTGACTGTGTTGATTCAATTTACAGCTCTTTGCGGTACAACAGGCGCGGACCCTTTTTTCTTCCTTTTTGGGCATTTTGTGATCCCCGCGACTAGGACACTCGTTGCGGCCTCAATTCTCATCTGTTTGCCTTTTCCATAGGCTCATTCGAAGCGCATTGCAAATGCGCACACAATCGCCCCCTCAGAATTTCCGTTTTGCATTGGAAGCTGCTTCTTGAGGCATGAAATCAGATTTTTGGTGACTTTTCTGAGAATTTCCCACTAGAACAGCTGTTCTGCCCTCAGTTCTTCGCCCTTTTCCTTAAGTATAGGCTCAATCTCTCCGGATTTCAAATGCAAGGCGAACCGCCCCCGCAGATTCGTTATTCTGACCGCGAATACCCCGACTCGACACAGAAACTCCGCAACAGATCATCACGTTTGATCAGTGGTCAGTAGAACAGCCGCTGCAGACTCGAATGGTGCTCAATTGTTCCCCCCATAGGCTCATTTTCTTCCCATGACAAATGCGCACGAGGACACATCTTCATGTTCCTCTGAATGTGCCCACAAGCCATCCGTCACAGAAGTCTTCTTTGGGAACCATGCTTTTTTTGTTAAACAGCATTGAGGACCTTCTTGGATGCCCACTAACCAATATCTGTCTGGATATCACACCTCAGGCCATTTTACTGGAGGAAATTTATACTTATATTGACCGGATGCATCCTATATCATATTTTCCATGTATTTTCACCTGTAATGAGCGAGAAAAAAGAGATTTTATGAAGTATGTGATTAGGAATTCTGAGGACACAGTTCGCTGCGGATTTGAGACACGAATCGTATGAGCATAACGACGAGGGAAACGATGAGGATTCGAGACCGCAGCAACCGTTTGACTGACCGCCAATCAGAAGTGATGACCCGCCGTCAATATCGTGTCCCCAGATGTCCTATTCGGGACCAGGATGGAATTCCGAGGAGGCGGTTCGCTTTGCATTTGAAATACGGAGAAATTGAGCCTATACTTAAGGAAAAGGGCGAAGAACTGAGGGCAGAACAGCTGTTCTAGTGGGAAATTCTCAGAAAAGTCACCAAAAATCTGATTTCATGCCTCAAGAAGCAGCTTCCAATGCAAAACGGAAAATCTGATGGGGCGATTGTGTGCGCATTTGCAATGCGCTTCGAATGAGCCCATGGACAAGGAAAACGGATGAGAATTGAGCCCGCAACGAGTGTCCTAGTCGCGGGGATCACAAAATGCCCAAAAAGGAAGAAAAAAGGGTCCGCGCCTGTTGTACCGCAAAGAGCTGTAATTAATCATTTTAGTGGTAGGAATTTATAGCAGTAGCATAGTTGAACCGACTCAAGCACAAGGACCCTTCGCTGTATAGGTCAAGTGCACACATGACTGCTCCACGGCTGGATATCCGCCTCAGTTTCAATGCTCTCATTGGTACTTTCGCTTAGTTGGCCAGCGTATTAGTGTAATTATACAAGTTTGCTGGGCGTCTTCAGCTCCAGTCCCGCCCAGCATTTTCTGTCCCTTTTTTTTCGCGCAATTTTCCGTTCATATTTTTCGGATCGCGTTGAGCTGCCTTCCATCTCGCCTTCCGAATCCTGTCTCGGTAACCCAGACGTTCTGGTGTGATCCTTATCTTATCAGTGCCACGGACTGATCCGGCGGAGTTTGAATAAATGATAAGAAAAGATACGCTCAGATCACACCAGAACGTCTGGGGCAATTGGTATAGCAACACCCCTCATACGGTCACAGCCCTCCTTGCCCCTCCCTCCTCCGCCTTTCTGGCCTCATTGGCGGTGACTACCATCTGGCCTATGTGCGTGGATTGACTCCCCAATTTTTTCCGATTTTTTTAGGGCACTTTGTGGGCTGTTGTGTGCCATTCAAAAGTGCAGGTTTCGTGCGGCTTTCGAGTGCCATTTCGCGTCAAGTCGAGCTTGGGCGGCCCAAATAAAACTTCCATTCTGTTACATGCACTTATGAAGTTCTTCCCTCCAATCATGGGCATTATTTGAAGGGTACTGAGTGCACACAACGCGAAATTGAGGCGAGCGTGACATCCGATTTGTGACGGTATGAGGGGTGTCTCTATACCAATTGCCCCAGACGTTCTAGTGTGATTTGCGCCATCTTTTTCTTATCATTTATGCCGGATCAATCCGAAAGCGATAAGATATCAATCACGCGTAGCAAATCACACTTGAACGTCTGGGTCACCGAGACAGTCCGAATCCAATCCTAGGTATATCCGGCCAATATTTTACATCCAATTCTCAGTCAGGTGCAATGTGGACACATTTTTCCTCAGAGCTAAGTCGCACAGCATTATTTCCATTTTCAGACTTCGCCAGCTCCGCACCACTCGACACTACTCTTCGACACCGCTGGCTCGAGGTACATTTAACACGGTATTTACCGTGTCGTTTCACCTTTGGAACATATTCAGCCGACTCCAGTGTGGTAGAGGGGAATGCCCGGCCTGTAGATTCTTGAAAAGGGTCGGTGATCCGTGCAAGCGTAGAGTAATGGTAAGGAATAAAATGTTAAATGAGGTCCCGAGCCGATGAGTATGGAAATGCGAAGATAAGAGAGTACGGAAGTGCGAAAATGGGAGGAAAAGAGCGCGAGTTCGTGAGGCGTAATTTGGGGGTTTTGATGGCTAAAAGCCCACTGGCGATGTTCCGAAGTGGAAGGGGCGAGGTGCTTCGCTGCTACTTCTGGGCGCTTGCCCTGCACTGGTCACTGAGAACGTGGTACGAAGGTAAGATTCGGTGGTGGGTCCCTATTTACGGTACAAACAGATGATGTAACGTAAAACGGGGATAAACGTAAAGTGCATATAAAAAAGGATTTAAAATGGTTTCCACATGCGGGCCCTCCGACCCTACCACACCAGATTATTATTGCTCTCTCTAAGGGTGGATCTCGTTACTGAAGTCCGTGCACATTCTGAAAACATGTCATCAACCTCGGAAAATGCAGGCAAGTTGAGCTCAAACAATCTGTACATGCTATAGCTCATGCATATAACATTCAAGACGCGCCAAAGAAACGAGAAATGGCCCCTCGCAATGCTGCTGATTTTTGGTCAAATGCAATCGATGTCACCCTACGGGACCACTGACCTCCTTTCCCCGACTTCCACATACTGAGGACTGCCAAGGGTGCCGTAAGAAATGCCTGTAAGAGCAGGGAAATGGGAAGGAGAACGACGATTGTAATCCAAAGCGACAAGCACCCCTTGGCAAAGACTCTTCGGCAAAGGTCCCCCACCATTCTAGCAGATTTTATCTCTCTTCTAGAGGAAAACAAGAAAGAAAACTTTTGAAATTCATACCTTTGTCAAAATATCTGGTCTGGCTGCAAAATCTGGACATTATTGCGCAGTCGAGCGGTCGAAGATGATATGGAATGCTACGGGCAAGTGTGTGATGTTTTCGAATTAAACTAATGCTCACCACATTTAGCTGTAAAAAAAGAGTTCCAGCGGTGTGGACAAGTCCAACACCACATATACCGTTTATTGCACGCAACTGAAAGGCTAGGAGTCGAAATATGTGAAGGTTGATGATCCCCCAAAGTAGCGGGCACGGATGAAGATGGACCGTTTCGTGTGTGACGGTTGGCTTCACATAATGGTCACCGAAGACAAACTCCACACTGAGTCGAGATATCTATTCCGATATCAGTTAAGGAGACAGTCGAGAGTATGAAGAATCTTCCTGCATCGAAGGTGAGCTCAGACGGGCCCTGTATACTCGATTCTGCCATATTAACCACCGTCTGTTAAAGACTTGGGAGGCTGTTTTGAAAGACAAGCCAAAGAATTTGGGACGAACGTGGGAGCGGTTGCACTTGATTCTACCCGTGGGTAATCAGTTCAGCAATTGATATCTCGTAGCTAACTATTGGACAGGAAAAACAAATGCGCTCATGGCATGGTGTTCGATATGTTCAAGAACGGCTGACAGAGAAGAGGCCTCCGGCCAAGTACGATCCTCGGAATGCCCACAGGGCTTTCGACTTTATTGACCCTACGTGGGCACCGGGTGTAACAGCTGGATTACTGGACAATGGAGTCGTTGAGGCCGATGCACTGATAGTCGAACCAGGAGACGAGCCGGAGGAAGATGGCCCGGCGCCGGTACCGGAAGGCGCACTATGGGTTATTATTGAACTTCAGATGAACCTGACTCAGGGTGAGCAGCGCATTCCGATCAGGCCACATCCTCCAAAGATGAAGAAGACAGAGCTACCTCAATTTTGTCCATCTCAGTATCGTGCAAAATCATGCAAAGATATCGCACTCACGGTCACCAGCATCCAGAAAACCCCTTCAATGACAGAAACAAGGCTCAGCTCACGGCCAATGAGAGACATCGCGGGGCGGTTCTTGATGACATGTACAATTATTGCTTCGAAAATCAGGGGGGGGGAGGAGGAGGGGGAGGCTGGATGGCAGGCAGATTTTCGCGGTGTGCGAAAAGATTATAGTCGGACGGATGAGCATCGGTCGGTGGTGAAGGAGCTTACTGTCCTCAAGACCTCCAAGACCGCAAAAAATCGCACGGAAAGACTTGAACAGATTGCAGCTGAGGGTGAACGAAAGCCGGGTGAGTATTTTACTGACATTGAGGTGGATTTGCAGTTGCTCCGCCTTTCTAATCAGCCGGTTCCGGCTTTGCAAGCATGTCGTGCGGGAGGCAAGCATGTCGTGCGGGAAGCAAAAGCAAAACTCGATAACTCGATAATAAACCACTCACAGACCTCTTCTTCCTTCCTAACCTCCGTCGCAACAATTTCCCGCCATATTACAATGCTCCTGGCATCCATTATCTCGCGGACCCGGATTCTGACCCAGAGGACGTCGACGAGATTGAAATCGTGGTTCTCGGACAAGGAATATCGCGTTCTCAACCTGGATCTTCACGCGCGCAGACACCAGCCGCTGAACCCGAAGACGAGAGCCACAGCGACTCTAAACATGATCAAGATGGTGGGCGTGAGAGTGAAGTCGGGAATGCTTCTTCCGACAATGATTTGGATGGCGAAATTTCCATGGAGGAAGACAACGGAGACGAGCGTGTGAGTTGAATTCTGGATGTAACATCAACTTCATTATTACACTTCAGGTATTCAATTCTGAGGCTCACCGTATCCATCTTAAACGTTGCTTCGCTTCCTTTATGGATGTTGTTGAAAGCCCGGGGGGTGTACATCCAAAAATTGTCAAGGTACTTGATACGGCCTTTGATAAAATGGTAAAGATTGGTGGTGATATAGGGAAGCCAGCGTACTTGGAAGGACACTAACGGTACATGGATTGATTCATACATCAGCAAGGTAACAAAAACTTTTGAACTTTCGAACTTTTTTGTTCTGAGCGAAAAAAAAAAAGGTCGCAAAAATCGTGCCTAGATGTCATTGGAATGGATCAAAAAATTATTATTATTTTGGTCTTGTGGGATTTTAGACATGTCTTGTGGTCTTGCGAACTTTCGGTCATTTTTGCCTTGTACGTTATCGTACAAGACCGGACAAGACCAAAAAAGTAAACTGTCAAAAACATGATTTAATCAAGGAGGCACCGGCATTTACAGCTGTTTGCAAAGCTAATGGCACCAACGATCATTTTATAAATAAGAGCAAATTAAATACTTCCACCACTCACTGTGGGCTCAATTCTTCACTGTTTTCCTTGTGTGTAGGTGCGTTCGAACCCAATTTGACGGCTCTTTCTGCCCAATATACCCTGGGCTCCTAATTCTATATTCCATTTTTCGAACTTATTCAGATCCATACATGGTCACATCTAAAAGAAGGTACTGTCAATCGCTGTTCGAACGCGCCTACTCACGAGGAAAACGGTCAAGAATTGAGCTAGCACTGACCTCCGCAAGATGGGAACTAATTAATTTGCTCTTATTTATAAAATGATCGTGAGTGCCATTAGCTTTGCAAACAGCTGTAAACCGGCGACTAAGGGTAGTCAGGCCAGAAAAAAAAAATTTTGACCACCCAAACTATGAGGAGGAATGGGCTCCTGTATTACCCAAAGCATGTTTAATACTCTCAGGCAGTCAGAACCTGTAATATTGCTGTTCATTCGTTTTGGCGTAATACATCTGTATATGATATATGTTGTGGTCATGTTTGGCACAAGCTTCTGCAATACTTGAACATTCTGATCAGTGGATTTTCACCTCAGGAGAAGAATAACATATCTCATGTATCAGTGATCTCTCATGTCGTTTGCATTCAGGCTTTTGTGGTAGGGTACAGACCTAAACACGTGCATTCTTACCATATATGGAGCGTGGGAACCTTTACGCAAATCTCCCACCAAACAGCACCAAACCCGCTCACGCGACGCATTTGTTGGCGAGGGGAGAGTCGATGGGTAAAACTCGATCCCATCAAAAAGATTCCCGAGCTGATGGATCGCCATTGCCGACGGCTATCAAAGTCGGCTGTAATGGACCCCGCCAGTTGGGCCCGCCCTCCCGCTCAGTAGCTCTAAGCTGGGCCAGCTCGCGCTTGCTCTCATATAAGTCAAAACAGGGTTGGCCATTCATCTTCTATTTTTTTACCCCCATTCATTCCATTTGCACTGTCATCTCCGAGCAAAACAGATTAGAAGTGAATCTTGTCTGTTTGAACGGTGATTTTTTATGAAACTACTGCCAACCTTAGGCCAAAATTCATACATCTACGTTCATGAGTAGGTAATTATCCTTGGCATTTCAAGTTCATTGCAACCACGTCCCACCCCATTACAAGGCACTGATAATGTAGCTCGACTTAATTTCCCCATAAATGCGGAGAAAGGGTCAGTACTTCAAGTTAATTCTCAGTGCTCTGGAATCAGCCGGTCTTGCGTACTGTATTATTAGGCCCTCCCTTTGTTGTGCGCTATATATATAAATGTTCCAGGTTACAGTATACTCGAGTACATTTAACCAACGTATCCCGGGATGACTGTGTTAGAATAATCTGTGCCTTCCTACGTGGCTAACTGATATACGCAGTACATATATGTACATAACGGTCGGCGATGCGCTTGATGGCGCACACTCACTCGGAACATTCCGTTGCACCACAAATGGATACATCACCGAAAATTGATAGGCGAGTTTTACCCATCGACTCTAGACTCTTGGTTGGCGCTGTATGCCCCGGCCGGATCAGCGTGCGCCGTCATCTCTTTGTCATCGACAACGACCCCGGCTCACTGCACGCGCGTCCCTCAGCCACCCCACCTCGTGCCCAATCCACGACTACGCTGCTCCGTCCCGCCCCCGCCACATACTCTTGGCTTGGCCTCTCTCCGCTACTTCTGCCATCCATCCCATTCCAATTCGTCGTGCTTTCCTTCTCACTGCATACCTACGGCTGCACGGCGGCAAGCAAGTCCGGTTACCGGTGTTTGCCTGCCCCGTTCGTGCTCCCGGCGTCGTCGCTGTCTCGAACTTAACTATTGGACGAGGGTTACCTAATCCTATAGGACGACACCTTCACGCACCCGTTCGGCGACGTCTCTGTGTATCTTCTCCGAATCTTCCGCTGACTCCAACCATCATTGTCCCGCCATTCCGGTGCACCGCGCGCCCTCACCTCCCCTTCCGCCCGCCCCTCCTGTTTGCCACCTATCACCTCGAGACCATCTTTGTTCCCGCCTGCCGCAACAACGCATCCGCTGCACATCCTCAAACATATAAGCCTTCCCTCCCCTCCGTGCCAACGGCATCCAAGCGCGATCACGATGTTCCATTCGGAGCGTCTTAGTCTCTTTGGCTCCCCGCGGCGCATGTCACACATTATACGGCGCATTTAACTCGTGTGCACAGCCGCAAGCCCGCCTTCCCTGCCTTCTCTCTCCACCGGCCTTGCCCGCTCCTCCTCTTCCTCGTGGCGCCTCTCTACGCGTCAAGGACGAACCCTAAAAATCCCCGATGCGTGAGCAGCTTAACGATACATCGGGAGAAAATTTAATCTCCTATGCCTTCCGCTTCCTATACTGTACCCTGCCACTCGCTGTCTTCGGCGTCGTGCGTTCAAGCGACTCGAACCCTAGTCTTGGCCTCGTTCGCATGCACACGCCAAACTGACTGGAAGCTATAACAAGATATCTCGTATATTAAGGAGATCCCTCGAACAGTATGCACATATTTGTTCCTCTGAACTTACAACCTTGTTTCACTCGCCGCTAATTCCAAGGCAAGCTCACCAGTTTCCATTGTAGATCTCGGCATTTTCTAGCTGACCAACATTCCATATTCCACGCCCTCATTTTGAAATCAACTCGTCTCATCCATCCGCTTTGTCCGTGTGCCTTCCCATTGCACTTAGCTGGCTGGTTCTACCTGTCCCGCCCCGTTCCCGTCAAACATGCCCGCGAAGGACCGGGGATATATCCCCCTGCATTCAGACTTGTATCACATCTCCATACACCCATTTATATAATTTAATCGGCCTTGGTGCGCGGCGCACAGCTGCGCGAAGTGACATTTTCGTTTATTGCCATCTCCCAGCAGAGAAGGGTTCAACTCTCGCATTCGAACTTCTTCAGCCTGGTTTTTTTTTTCTCCCTTTCTCTCTGTTTCTCTGTCTCTCGCAGATTCTGCTTATCGATTTACTGTAACGGTGTGTAACCTGCGAGCTCTGGATCGGTCGCGACACCGGTAATGACTGGGCGTTTGGTGGATGCAGGTCAAATTATTATCACTGTTGATCTAGGTCAACGCCCTCATCCATCTCGTAAGTCAGTTGTGTGCACACGCGCATTTTAACGAACCGCGGCGCTGGCGCTTTCCCGCAATCTGTGCTGAGCACTCACCCTTTTACTCCTTTCTCATTTTACTCCCCCCAGATACTTTGACTCGGTCGTAGTACACGGCGCAGGGCTGCGCAGGTTATCCCCATTATATTACGACACGCAGCTGGCCGGGTGCTCGCCTGGCCGGGCCCGAATTCGCTGCATCTCGGTGTCATATTTCTTTTCTGTTTCCGTTGACCAAGGCATGGTTTGTGCGTCATCACATTCGATCATCCTGTAATTTGGCTACCTGCGGAGATCACGGAGCAAATTTAGTCCCGAGACTAGTGTGTGAGATAGCCAGCCATGACAAGCATTGTAATGCATTTCAGTTGATCCATCTGACAGGTATTTCGATCGGGCGTGGTGCACGGTGGACAGCTGTGTATGTTTGGTGCCGAAGTCCTCTACGTTCGGTGTGTATATGAACCTATACAAACAGCAAGCTCACCAATTGCAAGAGGTAAGTGCCGCGAAAGTCTTGGCGGGCTCAGTGGAAAAATAAGCAAGGCGGACGAATGCGAACTGAGACCTAAAATTACCTTCGGAGGCTAGAGGTGTTATCCACGTTCCAATGGGGAACAAGCATCACTGCCATGGGTTGTAATATTCGTTCGGTGAGCCGGAGATCCAAATGACGGAAAGTGTAGGTGGTATGAACTCGATATGACATGATTAATCAAAGGGTTTATTTTAGAACAACCCGATCGCAACAAGATGGTAATAACTGAAAAAAACAGAAGACAGGAAAAAAAGTAGACTGTGTAGGTTTTTGAGTTATATGCTTTTGTATTTGATTTTCTCCCCATTTATAGAAGCCAAAGTTCCACCATGTGAGATGGTTGGGCATCTGTGAGCCCCTTTGTGGAGGGACATATTTCCACCTAGAAGGTGTGGAGGTAGTCGCCGACAATGGCCTTGAGGTGGTCCATGATCTGGTCGCCGGCAGCCCCGACACCAAACGCCTTGGCCATCTCCGCAGCCTTGCCGGCTGTCGCAGAACCAACAGCGGTCTCAATGAAACGGTGCTGATGTTTTCCGTCAGTCTCGTCTCTGGATCAATTGAAATACTTACCTGGTAAGGTTTGCGCTCCTTATCGTGGTAGACGATAAAACGAAGCTCGCCTTGAGCATTCTTCTGGCCATACTGCAACCTATCGTTGACTTTCAATTTGTAGCCCTCTTTTGGACAACCGATGAGAACAGCAGGATGACAAGTGAGGTGTAAAGCCAGCTCACCGCCCTCGACGAGTTCTCCGACCTTGGTGATGTGGCTCGGGTTCGCCTTCGTGCTGCTCTTGTAGTACTCGGCGGCGATGAAGAAAGGAACCTGCTCGCCTGCAACGAGGTCAGGTCAACTAATCTAGATTTACCGCAGGACAGCGACTAACCGGTGGTGATGTTGTCTGCGGTAAGTGCATAATAGTCTGCTTTGCGCTGAGACATGTTCTGCTGCCAGTTGACGTGCACTGGGGCTCCAGCACTTTCGGCGTCGAACAACGGGACCATGATCTCTTGACCAGCTTCAACGGGAGAAGGCATAGTAGATGAAGTGGCAGGGACAATGCTTTGAAGAATGAGTGGGTGACTGTAGCTAGGAGCTGATGAGTTGAGTGATAAAATCGGTACGCCTCTTATACATCGGAGATTGATTCCCAAGACCGCATACGTGAAAGTAAACTGGTCCGGCCTCCGCACTACACCGTCTCGCCGTAATGACATGCGACACAGGAGGTTCATTCAAGCCGCCCAGTTTCCCTGTTGGAGTGGATTCTATTGATATTATGCGCAAAAGGTGGGAATGAATTCGGCTAGTGCTTCTGCTGAGTCAGAGTGCATGCGGACCCTGGCCTAGACTAGTAATTATATCACACCTGAAAATCTTCTAATTTTGCCTGTCGGCGGCCCCTACGACTGCCTTTTGCCCCTTGTTTTGAAAGACCCAATTTGGGTAGAAAGAGGAACGGCATGTCTAAGTGTAACGGAGAGCTCTCGGCTAGAGGTCGAGGGCTAGTTCCGGTACACGAGAGTTAGAGAGAGAGAGAAAAGTTGAGGTGGTCGCAACAAGGTAAGTGGCGTAATGATAGTATTGACCAAGAGTCTAGCTACGTACACCGGTAGTTTATATAGTAGGTAGGTAACGTGTGAATAAAGAGTGTGATGGTTGAGATGGGTATGAGATGCGAACAAGGCATCAAGGAGAACAGATGGGAATAAGGAGTGTGTGAATGAGACGAATAAGGAATGTGTGCAGCGATGAAAGAGAAAAGAAAATAAGGCGCGGGAGCGCACCGTTACACCCGCCCTCCAGGTTGATGACCAAAGCAACCTACTGGTCCTGGTCCATGTTGTGAGAAGAACCCTCGCCAGCGCCAGCGCCCGAGCCCTCCATGACCTTCTGCTTCCGAGCAGCGGCTGCATCTTGAAGCGCCTTGCGCTTTCGAGCGAAGTCAGCCTTACCCTCCTTGGTTTGAACATCGGCCAAGGTGGGTCCCTGAGCCTTCTTCTTGTTCTTCTTCTCCTGCCGCTCCTCGTAATACTTCGTCTCGCGGCGTTGGTCCTGGGCAACGAGGCGCTCGGCATTTCTGAAATAAGCAGTCGTTACCGCTGTCTCGTTTGGCCCGAGGAGACGCCCATCGATGATCTCATCGTCGAGAACACAGAACGAGCTAGCATCGGCCGGCGTCAAACTCTCATCGTCCCAAACGATAAGCCCATCCTCCAAGTAGGCCCAGCCAAACCCGGAGTCGTCGCAATTATTCATGGCCTTCGCAAAGTTCTCGTAGAATGCGGGCGCGACCGCCGGCAAGCTGTCTCCGGAGCAAAGCGCAACATTGTAGTCGGCAAACATGCGGATAGAACGGGCGTCGAACAGGACCGGCTCGTGCTCCCGATCGCGCTGGAAGCGGAATAGCGAAGTGGAGATGCGTTTCAAGCCAGAATGAATAGTGTTATAGGCCTGGAAGCGCTCCGAGAGAGGAGGATTGTACCCAAGATCGAAGATAGTCTGATGCGAGGACATGGGTGTGGTAATATTCGGAATGAACTCTCCCAGGGGTTCATTAGCCTTATAAGACCAGAATATGGATATCACCGAAGCAACGGAAAATTCCTGCTCCAAAGGCGGCTGCCCCGATCCATGTGGCAACTCCTTGACGTCAGAAACTCCAACGGCTTCAAGATACTCGGCTAAAGCTTGTAATTTCTTCGCCTGTTCGTAGGGCATCCAGCTCTTGTCTCCTGATTTCCAGAGGATCTCAAAGAGTGCCTTGGTACGACGACCATGGTGGCTGATAATTCTGTCCACTGCCCATTCATTAGTCTCGTCTCCCATAGAAACACCTAACTGGCAATCCAGTCGGCCGGGGAAACGGCGATCATCGTTGGGCACATGAATCCGCAACAGGGATGCATGAAATACGTCATGCGTACCTCGCTGTTTCATGCTAGAAGGCAGATCAATCTGGAAAGAATTGTTTCCGAAATCACGAGTGATGGCATATGGCCCAACGAACTTGGGGATAAGTTTCCGAGCAAGTCCTTTTTCAAATGTCAGGTTCTTTGAAGACAGGTAGACAAGATCACCCTCAACAAATGGAGTGGCTTGTCTCTTGCGATTAGAATTCCGTGTTTGTTTGACTCGCGCGGCAATCATGCTATCGTGCGCGGCCATAATAGCCAGACGGCGCTGCAAGGCAAAATTGGCAACACCGCGATATTCACCTGACCGATCGGCGTTCCAAAGCAGTGAACGCGGCATGCGCCCCGTATCCAAAAAGAATGGAGCATACCCCGTAGTTTCGGATCGAGCCGAATTTAGAGCAAACTCCACTGCGGGGAGCTTATTCACCCAGTCTTTTTGTTTGGGCCCAATGCACTGACGGAGCATTTGCGTCACTGTACGATTGGCGCGTTCAGTGCTTCCATCCGTTTCAGGATGATATGCACTCGACATTTTCAATTTGACTCCAATAAGTTCATGGAGCCGTTTCCAGAAAATGCTGGTGAACAATGAATCGCGGTCACTCACAATATTTTTGGGCAGCCCGTGAAGTTTATAGACATGTTCAAACACGAGCTCTGCCATCTGGCGCGCAGTGTAATTAATCCGCGCAGGGACTAGATGAACTCTCCCTGTCAATAAGTCAATGATAACGGCGATGGAATTGAATACTCCATCTCGGTTCCTGGACTCAGGTAATGGACCCACAAAGTCGATTCCAATCGATTCCCAGGGCTCCGTGGGTGGATTGAGAGAATGAAGAAGTCCGTAAGGTTTCTGATTACTCGGCTTACTGCGTTTGCACGTAGCACAAGACTCACAGAAACTTCGAGTGTCTTCAACCATCTCCTTCCACCAAAAGTGGTCCCGAAGATAATCTAGTGTCTTTCTCACTCCGAGATGAGCCAGGATGGAATGCGCCTCCGAAATCACAATCTCCCGAATATTTCGGCCTTTGTAGGTAATGTTCGGGACGCATAACATACGGTGATCCGCGTCTTTGAGGTAGATAAGTCCATTCTCAACCTCAAAATTACGGAATTCCTTGGGGGCTTCAAGGATCTTCTTGAAGACTGTGTCCTCACCGTAATTATTTGCAAGGAGCTTTGCGAGATCCAGACCGTGCCAACCGGAGTTGATTACATTCAACAAGGATTCATCCATCTGCTCCAGTTCATCCTCAAGCTCGAAGCTTGAGTCAGGAACAGCAGCACGCGAAGTCCTGCTGTCATCGACGCGGGTAGTGTCAATGGTAGGACTTGATTGTGCAGAACCAGATTGGCCCGGGCCGCGAGGTGACTGCAGATCAGGAGGCTGTGCAGTGCTGTTTCCAGCCTGCTTCTTCCTTCCACTACGACGCGGACCCTCCCGGTGTTTGACACTGAGGATGGCTTGGATTTTAGTTTTATGTTTTGGGTTGTACTCCCGCCCTCCTTCGGGGACGTACCGAGGGTCTTCGCGTTGGACCCGAAAGGCTTCGACTTCGTGTCGGCCTTTGATGGCTTCGACTTTGTGTCGGCCTCGTTTGCTGCCCGTGTCATCGAACGAGTGACCCTATCACTGGCTAGGGCTTGAGCTTCCAATCCTGCAAACACAGGTATGGATATGGATTTAATGTCCAATTCATCATTATCAATGACATCGTGATATGTATATTCAGAACGCGCCCGAACTGTTCCCGGGGCTTCGTTGGAGTAAATACGCGACAGGGCATCAGCCAGGACATTCTCGGTCCCAGGTACATATTTCACTTCGAAATCAAAGCTGGAGATTTTCTCCAACCAGCGCGCTTGACGTCCGGACAGGTTTTTCTGGTTAATCAAGTGGATTAAACCTTTGTGGTCAGTCACCCAGGTGAACTTACAACCTTGCAGTATGTCCTGATGACGCAGCATTGCTTCGATGCCCGCTAACATCTCGATTTCATGCACAGGGTAATTCTGTTGGGCCGAATTCAGCTTCGCGGAGAAGAACGCGGCAACTCTTGCTGCTTTCCAGTCTTCTCCCTGGCAGACGACGCCTGCAATCCCGGTGCTGCACCCGTCAGTTACGAGCCAAATAGGCGGTGCGCCCTCCTCGTAATTCAACGGCTTACGGTGGTGACCACGCGCCTCAGCAACTAGGCGCTTAATGTCTTCAAAAGCCCTATGGTGAGTAAAATCCCATCTAAATGGCACGGAGTCGCTCGTTAAATTATGCAAGATCCCCATCGGAATACGAGCATTTGGGACATCATTCACGAGGTAACCGCTAGATCCGAGGAACCCGCGCAGAAGCTCGCGGTTCGTCGGAGTTTTCCAGTTCAGTACTGTGTCGACTTTGTGGGGATCCATGCGGATGCCCTCGTCGTCAACAACGCGACCCAATATACTCAATTCGGACTTCAAAAGTTGCAATTTATGAGCGCTAAGGTATAACTTCTCCCGCTGTAAGATGTCGATGACCTTCTTTACATGTACAATGTGCTCTTCGAGCGTATTTGAATATATAATGATATCATCTAGATATACATCCATAAAGCGACCGATATAGTCCCCGAACAGATAATTCATCAGTGTCTGATAAGTTGCAGGTGCATTACAATCTCCCTGTTGTAAGACTAGACTGACCATATTGCCGTCAGGTGTGCTAACAGCAGAGCGAGACACATGTTCAGGTATAATCCGGATTTGCTCATAGGCATCTTGGCCATCAATGAGCGAACGGAATTTACAGCGCGACACCCGGCGCAGGATTCCTTCCATGTCCGGCAGCGGAGACGTCATTTTCTTCGTGTTGGCGTTACGAGCTCGTAAGTCAACCACAACTCGTAATTTCAACGTGTCCGTTTTAACCTTTGGAATCAACAGCATGGGAGCAGTATTACTTGCGTTAGTAACTTGCCATCGGCCGTTCTTTAGGTAAGTTCGACGCTTTGCATCCCATTGTTCTCTCAAAGCTTCAGGACATCGTGAGGGACGCCACGGCAAAATCTTATTCTCATCGATGAGTGGGATAGAATGATTTATTGCACGCAAAGGAGGTAAGCCTGTCTCATCGGCTGTTTTACATATAGGCTTAGCATATTCCATCAGCTCATCGCGAGCAGCTTGCAAAGTCAATTCATCGACTCCAACTGCTCCAGAAAACACGCGAGCAGTAGCTATTCTTCTAAGGGTAAGGAATCAGCGCTTCCCACACATACACGAGAAGGGTTCAAGCCAATGCTCACCTTGTGTTGAAACAGCCACGCCGTCCCCAAAATCATATCAAATCCACTCAGATTCGCGACGAAAAAGGTACGTTCTTCGGCTATGTCCTGATATTTGAACTTGACATTTACAGAGTGGTTGATCTTGGAACGCGATCCCTGAACTGCGAGCTGCAAGGTAATCGGATCTCCCAATTCTTTCCGCTTAATGCGAAGCTGATCCACTAGATTAGTAGATATCAAGTCCCCGAGCGAGCCCGAGTCGACCAGAGCTCTCACTGGTTCACCATTTACACGAACGACAATGATCAAAGGACGCGCAACAACACGGTCTGGTACCCGGGGAGTTGAAGCGGTACGAGTGAAGCCTTTCATACTGTCTGCGGGAATTTGAACTCCACCACAGTGCAATATAAACTCGCCCTCCACTTCAGGGACTGGTACTTCAAACAATGTACCAAGGTATTTTAACTGGTGCGTGCTCTTCCAGCCATTGTGATTATCGTTCTCACGAAGCACGCACTTCAGCTGCCGCCTCAGAACCCAATTCACGAGATCCAGATCAGGATTGAGCAAGGCTGTCTCTGAGATCTGCTCATGTAAGTTGTCTACTTTTAACGGCATGGTGATTAAATAATCATCAGGGCCATCTAAGTCGTCTGGCTCCCGAGGAATTCTTCCGATCCCAACTGACTCGAACATTGGTAGGTGACGACTCACGTCCCGGAAATATTGCTGAACGGCGTCAGCTAATAATTCCTCGATAGGAATCTGTGAATTGGGAGGATCTCATTGTATTCGATGTCAAGAGTCCTCGCGCGTTCTCGTGCGTACCATTCAACGAGGTGAACGAAGGAACGCGAAGGTACTCTGCCGGCAAAACCGTAACATCATCGAAATACGAGTCTTCAATTGTATAAAATTCATCTGAAAGACGTAATACTCGGAATCTTACAGAGTCTCGACGTTCGTCAGCCCACGAGATTGACTCGTCTCCGGGGTATGGCTGGAAGAAATCCAATAAAGCCGCAACAGTGCTTCCCATGAGATCCCCCAACCGGTGAGATCTCAAGGTTGGTTCATCCTCTCGTGGTTCACCAAACTGCTCGGCTGCACGCACCCAGGCATCGAGACGCTCTGGAATGGGTCCCCATTGTCTCCCACCAGGTCTAGGTGAATAATAGATTCGTCACTTTCAGATCCACCATCTGAAGAATCACTCACCGCCACCAAGGGAGGCATGGACGAGTCATCACTTTCAGATCCGCTATCTGAAGAGTTACTAACTGACCTCAAGGGAGGAATGGATGAGTGTTCACTTTCAGATCCGCTGTCTGAAGAGTTACTGACTGACATCAAGGGAGGCATGTCCGAGTCCGTTCGCGAGGATATTAGCTCCGGATCAGAGGCCGAGGGCTCAGAGACGATATTCCACATCTCCAGGTCCTCTTCGTACTCATTAATCTGATGTTCATACCATTCAATAAGGCTAAAGTTCACGTTTCCGAGCAGAACTCTAGGAAGTTTAAAACATCTCGCGAGTACGTGGTCTGAAATAATGATGTCCCCATCCAGTGTTTCACAGTCTGAGGCTTTAACTTCGAACCTCTCGTCTGGTGCGAGGTCCGTTTCACCCCAGCAATGACTGTCAAGCAATGCTTTTACAGCTTCCGCTTGAACGTCGCCAATCTCGCTAAGGAAACGATCCTCCTCAGCACAATTCTCAGGATCAAGTCCTAACGCTTGCATCCGCGTTTGGGGCATACCAAAGCGCTGGCATAAAGCCTGAAATATACAAGCACTCGTCTTCGAGGACAACATCAACACCCGTCTCGTTGTCCATGACGATATACTCAGAGTCTGATATGCGGTAAACTGAGAATCTTTTCTCCCCGAAACAGTCATCCGCATTCATGACAACTTCATCTCCAGGATACGGCTGTGCTGATTGAAGCGCTAGTTCAAGGTACAACGCGTACAAGTCCCCAATGGGATGTCGAGGTGTGGACAAGTCGAAATTTGACAGTGAACTGGATTCGAAATGGGACGTTGAGCTTGGTTCAGTAATTAAATCGAACTCTTCGGTTTCTGAAAAAGTCTGAAGGGGTTCCCCGCCCTCCTCGACTTCGTCCAAGTCAAATGGATTGCCATTGTCTCCAGCACCTCCGTGCTTTCGTACAATGCATTACGGGAAGTGGACGCGGTAGGTATGTAAGCTGCGTGCGCATTAATCCAGGTGGCTGACCCTTCTTTTTCGAAGGTACAGATTGCAATTTAGGGCAGTTACGAGCTAAGTGGCCTGGTTCCTCGCAATTGAAACACAAGCCTTTGGCCAGCATCTCGTTACGCTTCTGCGGAGAGATTTGTCTCTCACCTGACTTGTCCTGTTTGCAGGTAAGTTTACCGCAGATGTGCGCATTACTTCCTCGCGCGGACGCGAGAAGTTCGCACGCCCTCCACGCCCGCGACCGCGGCACGGAAACCTCCCCGTGAGGAATGGTTTTGACCATGAGCGCGGTTCGTTTCAGTCTTCTGATGCTGTGCAGGTCGTTTTGTTGAGCTGTTGCCGCTCTCGCGGCCTTTAAAATCCAACTTCAACAAAATCTCGGCCTGCTCAGCTGCCCTGACGATCTCATCCCAAGTCGCGACCTCGGGATCAAGACCTTTCCGATAAATCTCGGTCTGAATCGGGTAAGTGAAGCTGTTAAATAGTTTCACGACCTTTCTTGCGTGTCCTCTATTCCAATTGTGTTATAGATTTCGGACCATTCCGCAACATGGGTGCTGACTTCTTTCGCACCCTGGAAACAACGATTCAATCGTTTCCTCTGATTGTTGCGGTAATCTACCGGGAAGCAGAATTCAAATAATTCAATAAAGAATCGCTTCAAGGTCCATTTCTCCTCGTCAGGAACGACGACTTGATTATAGAAATCAAGAGCTTTGCCATCCAGATAATACGAAACAAAATAAACCTGTTCGTCTTCGGGGACTCTGCCCATCTTGACGTAAGTCTTAGATTCTCTCGCAAAACGTTGAATGGCATTTGCATTAGGTTCGCCATTATAACGAGAAGGTGGGATAGGCCTCAGCAGCATTTTCTGCTTGCGTGCGTGGCCACGCCTGCGTTTTGTTGATAAACGCGGGCTACTCCGTGATGCGCGGGATCCAGCCGAACTCGAAGAGCTGGAACTTTCGTCCGAGCTAGAGCTCGAGTCATCAGATGGATCGGATGGCGGAGGTTTGGCCTTGGCAGAACTCTTCGGTTGGTCCCGCAACGCTCGCGCAAAGAAATTCTCTGCAGCTAACCTTCCCGGTGTGACTCCACGCGACGCGGGTCCATCGCGTGCCTTAGGCGGCTCCACTGGAGTCGAGTCATTTTTGGAAGCCGCTCCAATTTTGGATGGCTCGACCTTACGCTGCTTGGGTTCAAGCTCGCTGATCCTTTTGGACAGCAGAGCATACATTTCTTCCATGGTAAGTCCGGACTTCGGTTCACGATCATTCTCATCGTGAACAGGAGCAGCGTTAGCATTTTCTGGTTCGACATTCGCTGTCTGAACCGTTTCAACAGGCCTTGAAGACTGTTGAGCCTTTACCTCCTCCTGAGGTGCAGGTTGAACCGCGGTAAAATTCTCAACCTTTGATTGCCTAATCTTCTTAGACTTAGGACTCTTAGAACGCTTTTGGCGTTTTTCAATTCTCACTTTGGGAGGAGACGGATTCACCGAATCACGGTCAGAAAATTCTAGGTGAGGAGTAAATTCCTCTTGTTTAATGACACGGTTGATTTCAGGCATAGTTCTGCAACACTTCACGTTGCGCTTGAAGTTCATCCTCCGAGAACTCGAAGAATGATGATATGTTGCCCCAGTTACCTGGGTCCGCGCCCTTGCCCTTGTCGCGTGAGGGCCCGGCAGTGGGGCTGAAGAAGATGAGGTCATCCTCATCCTCAACCTCCTCCACAGTGGCGCGGCGGCTCTCTGGGATTGATTCCTTCGGCGTGTTGCCCGAGGTGAGACTTCCTTGATTGATTGGGGTATCCATGCGGCTAACCGAATTGATATCACCTTGATCTTTGATCACTGATTTCCGCCCAATCTGTGCACGCAACTGCGCAGCATAGGCTTCGTGGCGACGCGCAAGAGTGGTGAGCTCGTCAAGACTCATCTCACGAGCTGCCTGAGCAAAGGTGGACTCAGTATCGGACTCGGAAAACTTTCAGAAATAGTTTTATTGTTAATACTACTCCTATTAGAGTTACTCCTTTCGTGATGTGATCGCGAGGTCTTCCGCGTGACAGGAGTCCAGCCCCATCATCAACGGTCTCACGCGGCGCACACATATCCCCACGCACGCCGAAGTCCACGTTGCCCGCAGTGAGCAAAGGGAAGTCGGGCGAAGTTTCTCCAGTGCCAGAGGCGCTGGGATTTCTCGCCACCGAAGTGGCGGATTCCCCGGACGCAGGTGCGCCGGTCAGTCTCGCTGTCGGAGCAGCGGCAGGTCCCGTCGACACATCGACAAGAGCAGGACCCATATCCCCAACCTCTATCGAGCCGAACGAACGGATAGGGCTGAAGAGAGGAGGGGGAGGAGAAAAGGCGCCGGCACGAGTGGCCGCGCGGGTATGGTGACTAGAGTACGTAGCCATAGTTCTTGAAATATTGTTGGCAGCAGAGCGGTAGGTGTGGTTGATCAAACCAGAGGGAAACCAGCAAAGCAGCCAAAGATTCGAGCACTTAAAAAGATGTAACGGAGAGCTCTCGGCTAGAGGTCGAGGGCTAGTTCCGGTACACGAGAGTTAGAGAGAGAGAGAAAAGTTGAGGTGGTCGCAACAAGGTAAGTGGCGTAATGATAGTATTGACCAAGAGTCTAGCTACGTACACCGGTAGTTTATATAGTAGGTAGGTAACGTGTGAATAAAGAGTGTGATGGTTGAGATGGGTATGAGATGCGAACAAGGCATCAAGAGAACAGATGGAATAAGGAGTGTGTGAATGAGACGAATAAGGAATGTGTGCAGCGATGAAAGAGAAAAGAAAATAAGGCGCGGAGCGCACCGTTACACGGCTTTGCGGCTACATGTGGGAACATTGTCTATGCTGGCCCCGACACCGCAAGTGATTGCTTCTTTTACGCCAGCTGTGGCGACGGGAAGGCAGGATACGAACACACCGCTGTTCGTCTGAATAATTGCGTCGCAAACCTGTACGTGGTTTCCGCGATTTATCCGCACTACAGTCAATCAGCGCTGACTCTGTTATTTCTCTGCAGGGGCGGGAACCTAGCATATCAATTGGTGGGGTACTACGGAGCCACCTGCAGCACTATAGGATTGAAAGAGCCCGCTATTTTGGGTGGCGATGGGAAAGGCGGAGAGAAATACACAGCTCGATCTCAGTGAGTACCAGCATCTTATTTGGAGTGAGCCGCTGACAAGTTATATTGTCAGACAATGCATTGGTGATTAAGTGTCCTCACCTTCGCGATGCAGACGTATGCTAACCCGGTGTGGTGATTTACAGGAAATCATGGCGGTTTCCTCGACTGCCAAGTGCGCAACCACACTTGTTTTGCCGGAATTGGTCGCTGATATTGGATCCAGTTCAGAGCCTTGCAGGCGGGCATTGGCGCGACGTCGCGTCACACAAGATAAGATTGGTTTGAATGTAAAACACCGCTGTCTAACTGAGAAAGGACGGTCTCTAACGCGATACGTCGCGATCCTTCTGATTAGGACATTTTATGCATCCAGTTTTTCCTCTAATTAGAAGGCCCGATGTATCGCTCCCTAGAATTTGGACAATGCACGGTGAATCTAACAAAATCCAGAGTCAACATATCGAAACCTGTTAACGTCGAAATTCGAGCCATGGTCGCATTAACGATCCACACAAGAATTCGAGATGATCCTACCGACTGAGGCCCTCCAGGAAATAGAATATCCCAAGTCCTGGCCCAGACCACATTCTACACGGATCGGGGGCGGTGTCAAATCAATGGATCTACTCACTGCGTTCCGGGCCCCCGCAGACAGGCCCCTGTCGTCATTTCGCTACCTGTGGCTACGTCGGTACAAATCTGGCTACATCCGTCGATGGGGGTAGACAGGGGATGTAGACGTAGATCTGTCGTCACTCGGCTACCTATATCTACATCCTTCTACGCCTGTAGATACATCCTGCTCACACAATCCACAGAGACATGCATTGTGAATTAACAGAAAAGCAATTGGTCTACGTGAGTTCTGCCTCAGTTTACCTTTGACTACTTTGGTTTACCCTTTGTTTATGTTGGTGGACTCAGGTAGACGGACATGGCAAATGTAGACGTACTATGTATGTTTACGAGGTATAGATATTGTAGCCAGAGTGGCTTGTCTACTCCTCTGTCTATCAGGGACCGGAACATAGTGACTGGTGTTTGATCTACATGGTACAGGAGTGTCTTAAACCAACAGTTGGGGAAACTGTCTGAAAGGCACACCTTGGGGGGGCTATTATACAGGTGTTCAAGTTGGATTCACTGTTCAAAGCGGACAGCTGGTGAAATTGCGCATCAGCGGAGGTTGAGCAGAGGAGAATTTTGCTGGATCAATTTGATGGCAGCCACACTTGTTATAACCCGCCGCAAGTTCTATTCTATCTTCATTTGCATACAACAACTTAAAGCTGCAATCCACCCAACCAGCACGCACTTGGTCACACATTGATGGCAAATTGATTGTTAGTATCATCAGGGTGTTTCACGACGGTTTTTTTCGGCCTTTTTTCATGTCCTTTTTGACACCTTTTTTCATTCGTTTTATGAGCGTAAAAAGACCCAAAAAAGGCTCAAAAAATGCCCTGTCGTGAAACCCCGGGTTTTCTGTGGTTCAAATATATTTGCACATGCAACAGTTGTCTCAGGACCTTCAAGTTGTTGCGTGTGGCTGTGTTGGGACAAGCTTCCGCGACAAGTGCAACTATTTATTTTCTCCTCGAGAATTGGATAATAAAACTATGATCCCACTTGTTCTTCAAGGAATTCTGTATGCCTTCGGTTTTTTGTGGACTCGATTGCACCAACTACAGAGCATAGTGGCTATACCGAGAAGGCGGTATGCAACCCCCCTTTTTGTCTCCATTAAGTACGCTCATCATGCTGCATTCATGCCAGTGGGGGCACCAGTCGCTAGGCAGCCCCTAAGTAGTGCAGTACACTTACTAAGCAGCCCGTAATGAGTGCAGGACAAAAAACAGTGTCATAAAAGGCTTGAAAAAAGCCATGCATTTTGCATAAAAGGGGGGGAGGCCTTTTATGCAACACCTTAAAAAAACGGGGTCTTTTTTCGAGATCCTTTTTTCGGGACCATTGAAAAAAGGTATCAAAAAAGACCTGAAAAAACGCCGAAAAAAACCCGTCGTGAAACACCCTGATAATCCTATTCTTTGATCGGATTTAGTATGACTCGAACACCGATAGTATCCATCTCGTTGATAATCTATTTTACTTTAATTGAAAAACTAACTTGGCCTGCATAAGTAAAGTAACTTCTGGCAAGCTAAGTTAGTTTTCATAAGTTACTTGGGCAGACATCTGTGGCTAGCTGACCTTCCACCAGCTTCGGCCGGCCTGCGGCTAGCTAGGTGTTAGGTGTCATGTTTCCGCGGCGCGAGCACTAGCGCCATCCCGGCTAGCCAAACGGGCCGGCCATCTGCGGCTATCCAGTGAGTTGCCGTCTTCGGGCTAGGTGGCCAGTGATTTCTAAACGAACTGCAGAATGTAGAAACGAAGCTTGAGAAATCAAATTCTACGCCGGTACTGAAGCCGTTAATATCACCTCAAAAGCTGTGGCGCAAAAACGAGTGCAGGAAGCTGAACACGATGAATCAGACGGTAGAGACGGATGGTGCCAGTAAGGTAGCTCACCGTGTTCACGATCATGGCGTGCACAGCAGCGGCGATTATCTTTCCTGCATCGCCAGTCGCATTGCCTACTGTACCATGACACGCCTTCTCTTTGATGCGCTGTAACTGCTCGTCCAATTAAACTGGCGGCGGCCAACTCCGTGGGTGAAAAGTGTCCTAAACAGGTTCGGAGATCATGAGCCACGGACGTCGTCCTTTTCCGGAGGATACAACATCCAATATTTTAGGAACTGGGATAGATATGTGTGTTCGGACGTCATCGGTGAGTAGAGAACGAGAACGTTTGGTGTAGACGAAGGGTAGGCGAGTAGCAGAGCAGCAGAGGGGAGCAGTTTATAGCCAGTTCGAAAGGAAAAAAAAAAAGTGGATAAAGCTTAGTATACCGTCCCACGCTAGGAGGATGGTAGGCGTTGCTAGTTACCACAGGGACTGGAGGAGAGCCAAGTAAAGAGGTCTAGTATATGCGGAGCAGTCACAAAATGAGCAAGTGAGTGACGCAAAGTGGCGTTGGCCGCACTGTTGATCCTGGAACTCTGATCTGATCATGAAGCCCCATAGGATAGGCACCAAGACGGGAAAGAGATTCGACGCAATCGAGCGGTCGTCTCACGCTCTACAGTGCTTTGTGGGACGATACGACCTTTTGTAACGAAGCAGGTACATCCAAGACAAAAACGAAGGAGCGCTGGTATCATCAAAGAGGGAGGAATCCAACCAGGCGACGCGATGCTCCGAAGGGAGGTGCACATACAGTCACCCGAAGAAAAAGTCTGTCCCTGGACTACAAAATAATGCACCTCCTCTTCTTTCTCTCCCTCTCTCCCGGCCTCTCTCCGGGGTCGGACGCATGCCCGAGTCCTGGTTCTGGCTTTGTCATTTGTTCTTGTTCTTGTCGTAATGCGCGGAGGACACTCATGAAGGCCCATTCCACCTTTTGTCCTGTCTTCGCGGACACTTCAACGAATTCACAGCCAAACTGCCGCGCGAGCGCTTCGCCCTCCTCCTTCGACACCTCGCGTTCATACAGTTTGTCGGCTTTATTTCCGACCAAGGCGAGAATTGGGTTTCCCCTTTTTACCCGTCTCACAGACTGGCGAAAAACCTCGAGCCTTTCGAAGGTCGACCGCGAGGCGATTGAGTATACCAGGATAAATCCTTGAGCTTCTCTGGGCGCCCATTTCGTTTACTGGGAGGAACTAGGGAGGGACGGCACGTACCGCACCCAATGATCCCGTAGTATTGCGTATTCCTCTGATAGATGTCGCATTAATAATTGACTGCGCAAAATGTGTGTACGAATGACATACCTTGACCAGCAGTATCAATCACCTCCACAAAACACATGCGGTTGTCCACTACCAACTGCTTGCGGTATGCGTCTCCGTCGCATGTTGGGTCGTACGTCTGCGGGGGGTCTGTTCAGCGATTGATATTATACAACTTATCGAACGACCGTACTTCTGAAAACGGCGGACAATTGAGTATACGGTCAATGAGGGCAGCTAGAGAGAAACTCACCGACGTAACAGTTGAGTGCGAACTAATGATTCCGTATCTGTCAGTGCTGGACCTACATGAGAAGATAGATGGGAGTTGTGCTCACCTGAACTACCAACGCAGTTTTACCTACCCCACCATCACCTAGGACGGTGATTGTCCATTGATCCATGTTTTCCTAGTGCGAATGAGGTTCGCTGCAGTGAGGCACCTGTTAAAGCGAAGATGAGGGCAATGAAAGTCGGAGAAAGAACAAGGTGACGTGGATACAAGTCGAGCGAGAGACTTTCAATGGGGGGTCAAGACAATACAATTTGCAAAGGAACAAGAAAGAGTTGTCGTGCAAATCCCTCACGGTCGTCCTGGTGGTCCTAGCGTACTACTTAATGGTAGGCGCAGAGTGTGGATTCGATGTGACAAGGTTGTGACTTGTGATCATGTGATGGCTTCATTTACCTCACTTGGGCAACGAACTGTACCAAGAAATTCCCACTATAGTATCAGATGATGTAGGGTGTACGGTGGCCCTATCACAAAATTTCTTAAGCATCAATGATTATTACTGTGTATAGACTGCCATCAATGATCGCGTTGATGTTCCTTTGCTTTGGTTCTTTGGCCCTGTCCTAAACGGGTTACTTACTTGGCTTTGCTGTGCATTTGAATTGTGCTCGCATCCTCCATACGTTCCTGCATCGCACACCATAACCTCCACCATGTCTTTTCGTATCAACGGGATGCTCGCTGTGAACGCCGTCCGGGCTGCTCATGGAGGCTCATTGGTCGCCGACCTTCTTCTGCTTTTATATGTCTTCTCTATCCTCTCGGTGGCGTCCCTTCTTGGCTGCTGTTCACTTTGGATACCGCTTCTCGCGGGTCGCTTACCGTCCTTCTATGTCCTACCATGGTGCCTTGAAGTCCTGATGTAGCTCTTGGTTTGGACTGGAGGGTTGCTTTCTTGTGGCTGGAATTTCGGTCCGGGATTCGATCTGTTTTTTTACACTATTGTATACCTGTCGGTCCACCCGCATCAGCGTGTTCATCTTTCCCCCGGCAGGACCAATTGCTGGCAGGCAATTTCATTGTACTTTTTCATCTGTATATGATCGTCGGTCGCGCTCTTGCTCGCATTCCCCCGAATCCGTTGTGAACAACGTCGATGAAGTAGCAACGCTGTTGTTATCCGCTGAATCGTCGTCCAATATTTTTTCAAATGATCAATATAAATTTTTACTGCTTTGCTCGCGAGTCATGACATTGTTGTGCATGCCTTCGCCTGGGTGAAATGAAATTTCCGATGAAACCACTAGGAAGGCCTGGCATCTTAACAGAGTGCGGCACTCAGAGACCGAGTTTATTCCCGGTTATTCATATTTTCGCGAAAACCGCTGTTCCTGACCCATATATAATGGTCTTTTTCTGTTTATGTTTGCTGGGATTATGGATTTGGTTGGTCTGGTTATTGAATGGGATGGTTTGGGATTGGTGTTGAGAGTCGGTGTTGGTTTTGGTTGGAGGTTGTGTTGGTGAAGAGATTCATAGGATGGTGAGGAAGGAAGGATCATCGTTGGAAGGATATTTTGGCTGTGTTCATCACGCTCGGCGGCGCGCTGGTCGCGCAGCCGCAACTATTTCATAAAACAAATCTTTCATTGGTGGACGCCACACTGGACTTCTTCGATGTCGTTCTGCTGGATTGCAGCACACATGTACTTTGTGTGGAGCCCCGAAGTCATGCGCCTTGGATTGGTTGTGTGTGGTGCTGATCCCCGCGCTTCAACACCGCCAAAGTCCCAGCATGTTGCCTCCAGCTGTCGCGGTCACTGAATGGATGCAGATATCCCTAGGCTCAGCTGGGGGCAAGCTGGCGGCCAGCTGAACATGTCAACTGGGTATCCAGCCTCTCCACATCTGGGCTCCCAGGCTGCATCCAGCATCTTCGAGATCATGTGAGCCACCCTAGTCCGTAAAAAAAAATTAATCAGAACAATCATCAGAGGCGTTATATATGTCGCTATCATCGTCGGTGCTGGTTTCCATATCCTCCTCTGCTTCGCTCTGTCCATCTGCTTTATTACTCTCTTTTCCCGACACACAACCAAACCCCCTTCCTCCAGTAACTGTTCAGCAGGTGAATTTTGGACAATCTTTCTGTGTCGTTTAGTGCTGGGACCGGCAGCAGCGTCGCTGGATATGGCTTGGGCCTTCCTCTTGCATGGGGCAGTTTCTTTTCTTTTCTTTTTTTTTTGGTGGTACGATGTCGGCCGCCGACAACTAAAAATAGGGAAGCCTCTGCAGCCGCGCGCGTAAGATTGGAGGAAACTCGCCCTCATGGGGCAGTTTCTTCCCGTCTATAACCGCGGCTTTGCGTTTCGCAACCTTGGAGGCCCAATGTTCGCGGAGGGTGGCAGCGAACTTGTTGTGCTTCTAAGAGTGGAATTGGAGCGAGGGAATCGGGGAGTGTTGCATGGAGGAGATGAGCATTATGGAAGGCATGCGAGTTGATGATGAAACAGTCCAGAGGCTCGTGGATAATGGAATTTTCGATCTGGTCGGACTCGACACGCTCTTGCATTCCTAGGCGCTCCCAAGTTGCCGCGCATTTGGCTGTGTAGCAATCATGCTGAACGTTGACCTCGAATTTCAGATTCTGTGGTTGATAATTAAATTTCTGTTCCAATTCAAATCTAAGTTTAAGACCTTGGCTGGAATTACGTGGAAGATTGTCTCTCCATTGCGTCGAACCAATACCGGCATACCGTAAATGTTCCCCCGAACACTGAGGATCTAGAAAACTTCCAATACAAAGACAGCAACAGCCGCATTATCTGGAAGAATTTCCGAGATGCGTAGAGTTCTGAGGATGATGAGCAGAAATCATGTGTATACATGTTACTCACTGCATCAGTTGACGGCTGCACGAACTCCACGATCCAACGAAACATTCGTCAAGACATTCACTGACCACCGACGAACACCGATTCCACGTTGATTCTGCCGCATGCATACCGTAATTCACGGCATTCACAGCAGTTGTTGACTCGATAGAGTCCACAGGCCGGTTCTTTTGGCCCTGCTTGAGCGGTTCCAGTTTTGCTTTATCTTCAAGGTCGTATATTATTATTAGATCTGTCCTAAAAAGCTGACAAATTAAACAATGCACCGTGTTTCAAGAGTTTCGGTTTGCTCCACCCAATAAGTTTCTTTAATACTGCATGTTGCACCAAAAATTGCCGGACACCGGGTCCAGCTCTGCGCCATTGGTTAACAGCACAACAAAACCACCACCCACCAGTTAGGCGGTATTTCAGGCCTTCCTGGTCACCGAGTTGGAGTGCAATGTCGCAGCTCGGGGCGAGATGATTTGGGAGGGACCAGTAGCGGGAAATGGCATTAAAAGACTCAAAAATATCGCTGACAAGGGGGCAAAATTCAGCTGCATCGTCGTCAATATGTGCAAGAAGGTGAAGCTTGATTTTGGTGATAATTTTTGAGGGATCAATCAGGGAGAAAATGTCTAGGACATTGGCAACAGCAACTTTGAGATCGCGCTGTCAATGAGTTGTCGGCAGTAGGGGTGCTCAATTCTTAGGTCGACCTGGTCAGGTCGCCGTTTAATTCGAAAATTCATTGATCCTTTGATCGCCGGCTGCGCGTATCCCAATCGGGCCAATTCTGATGCCGCGAGCTCGATAGACTGCTTTAAACTCGATATACGAAATGTTGGGTATACTATGAAATTATAGCGAAGGGTTAGACATAAAGATATGTACGGTAGAATTAATGAGTACGGTAAAAAGATTAGGAATTAAACGGCGGATTAATTGGCGAAATAATCAAGAAGATACGCATTTACGCGCTCCTTGACTTCATTGCTGGCGCCGGGCATGGTGAGAACCCTTTCAGCCATATCAATCTTCCCCTTTGCCTTATCCATCTCCAATCTCTCGCGGTCGAGAGCGAGCTTCGCATCCAGCATGGTTGCTTTTTTCTCCTCCACAACGACTTTGATCTTCATGAACTCTCCGAGACCACTGAAGGAGCCGTTGACCTGCTTGCGGAATGCGGACGATGGCGCATGTTTAGGCTCCGAAACGATTGCGGCTGGCGTCTTTGGCACACGAAGAGCACCCTTGCGAAGATCGGGATCAATGTGAGCATCCGAGCTGTTATTGTCCTCGCTCAAGTCGTCGTCGAGGTCTGATAGGGCCGATGCAGAGCTGCGGGCAACCGGGCGTGCAACTTTGGCGCTAGTGCCAAAGCTTCGAGGTCATCAGAATGAGCTCAGAATGCAGCAAAGACAAAATACACACCGATTATTGAATAAATCATACCACCCGTTCCTCTCCCACCCGTTCTTCTCCCACTCTGTAATTGTCTCCGGTTTGAGAGAACCGACGTGCAGGCCCGAGCCACGTGCAGCCGCAATCTTGCCCTTGAGGATAGCCTCAGGATCGTCCGAGTCTGGGTCCCCACCGCCGTTTCCGGTGAAACTATTGAAGGCGCGCATCCACGTAAAGGTATCGAGCGAGCGTACGTACAAGGACTTGACCGAATCTGCCGTGCGTGCACCATGAAACAGCTCTGAGGCCTTCAAAGAATCAGGTCCATAACTACGGGTACAACATAAGAGACTCACCCGCTTGTAAACATGGCCCGGATTAATCTTGTGCTGCTTGAAGCGTCGCTCCGCGTCGGCGTCCGGTCCGAGGAAGAATTCGAAGAAACGAGTCTTCTCCTCAGCCGTCCAGAAGCGAGGTTTCCCGCCTTCATCTTTCTCGAGCTCGTCATCGGAGTCCATGATATCGATGACTGGTGGGAGGTTTTCTTGATTGCTTTTGTCCTTCTTGACGGCCTTGGTTTTCGTCTGTGCCTTGGGCTTTGTGCGCCGCGTGCTCGCCTTGGCCTTTGCAGGCACGTTGTCGTTGGCAACCTTGCGGGGACGGCCTCTCCCGCGCTTTGCCGGAGGTGAAGTGTCGGCGGCCTCGGAGCATGCGTGCTTTCGGGTGGAATTAACAGCATCAACAGACGTGTTAGGAGGGATCTCCGGGGCGACAAAGGGCGATGGATGGCCATAGAATTGATCCGGAGACATGTACGGTGCATGAGGAGGCGCCATATACGACCCCTGAGGAGGCACCATGTAAATGGCGGGGGGGGAATTGTATTCTCCCTACATAGAAGCATTTAGATTGGGGCTGGAGGTACATAATTTAGGGAACGCACCGAGGTATTCCGAGGATCCATCCGTGGAGTGAATGTGCAGTCGCCGCGTCGCGTCGCCAGTCACGTCAAGCTGGGTGTACGTCCGAGAACCTTGACAAGATGTCGTAAGAGTGGGACATAAAAAGGACCCAGCCAAGCTGAGCGCTTACCTGTCAACTGGTGAGAGTATGAATGTGCAAAGTCGCGCGCGTGTACAAGGAGAGAAGAGCGAATGTACACAAGGTCACGAGAAATCACGGGGCGGTTCGGCGATCAAAGGATCAATGAATTTTCGAATTAAACGGCGACCTGACCAGGTCGACCTAAGAATTGAGCACCCCTAGTAGTCAAAAGGGATTAAAGCGCATGAGACGTAGTTTGCATAAAGGTTCCAAGTCTCCGGGACCCATAACAGAGCAGCTAGTTCTCCGGCGGCTTTCCAAGCCATAAACTGATGATCCGTTACAAGGCCATAGACATGGAAAACATTTGTTTGAGCAAGTGTTTTAAATTGACGGTCGATGAGACCCAGCGTATTGCATCATGCATGATGTAATTCGCCCGAATCGCATAGATTAAAAGTCCATCTGTTGCAGTTGATTGAAGCCGAAGGGAATATATCTTCTTTGTTTCGGGTGACCATGGCGTGTGCGAAATATGCCAGATATATTTGACGACTCCGAGCAGATGGTGTGCAGAATTTCCACCGATGTGTCCTTTGTTGGATCGAAGCCTGGACTCTGGTGCTATGTCCTGGCGAATATTTGAATAGGTTTCTATTCAAATATTCGGGCTGGGTGTGATCAAGGGGTATTGGGAACCAGCTTCGGAAAGTTCAGTGTGCCTTGCTTGTAGTGTTTCATCTCGCCATTTTTTGAATGGTTCGCGAAGGTCATGTGTTCAAGCCCTTCTAAAGGCCTTTTTTAATTTTTCATGCTTCCTTTTCGTGTATGCCAGTCCTCGCTGTCCCCTCATCTGTCTTGCACTTCACTTGTCCTCCATCCACCGTAAAATCATGCCCCGCTCTCAAAAGAGCTGAGGCATAAACACAATGTGTGTCGTAGCGGTTCCAATTTCCCTGCAGATGTCCGCAACGGCGGCATTCAGTTTTGTCTCGTCGTACACAAATTTCCAAATGCGTCATGTCTGATATACCGCATGACCATTCGCATCCTATATCCAAGTAGTTGGGGATAATTTAAGATGCACATATTTGCTGGTATCCTAAAAATGCGACGAAAGTCCGCTACAAAATAAATTTTAAATGCTATCCACGTCTTCATAGCGCAAGCATCACCAATACTATCTGAGACCCCCTACCTGGCCACCCTACCTAGTTGGCCATTCGGGAGCTAGAAGGTCAGGGCTTGTCAAATATGACTTGGCATGATATACGAACAGAGTACGACCTCCAACGAAGGCCCAGACCAAATTTCAGCCGAAGGTGATGGGTTGATCGAAAGTCACGGCATCGCGGATCGGAATCCGCATGGGGACATCAATTTCTTACCATCGGCTCACTTGCCGTGGCTATTTCTCCACCATTTCTTGGTCGATCCACGATTTTTGGGGCTCATTCTTATCCCCCGACACTGGGCCTCTGTCTGTGATGTTACTGGAGGGCAATGGTCTTGCTATACTCTCTTTTACACACTCAGGAAAGCACAACTGCTTTTTTTGGTCAGCCATGCTGGCCAGCATCGTGGTACACGATACCGCCCTGCTATCGGTCTGGAACCTTACAGAGTACTTTTTACTATCCAATCCTTCATTCTGAGAGGTATTCTGAGATTTTGTTCATTCACCTCTGATAGCTCTGCAGGTCACTATCTCAAACCACCCAATTTCGGTCTCGCTAATAGTCAGATTTTTTTGAGGAGCTACCAGCATCTGGTAATAGAGTTGGGTGCTCAAATACATCCAAATACTTCCTATTATTATCTGAGACTGGCTATCCGGCCACCTAAGCATCTTTAGTCTCATTCCCGTACATAGCGACATTTGAATGCGTGTTTATGGGGTCCCAAATGATGTACCACATACTATAAGTGAACCTATTTTTTCTCCGGAATTTAGGATACGATTTCATGCCTGGCTGATTTTCTTTTCTGGGCATGTCCCAAAATGGCAAAAACTAGCTATCCGGCCACCCGCTGTGGAAGAGGGGAATGCCCGGAACGTAGGTTCTTTAATAGGGTCGGTGATCCGGTAGCCGTAGAGTAGTTTTTGAATATAAATATTGGAAGGTGCTCCCGAGGTGTAGGGTATGAAAAGCGATGGGAAAGAGGGCGTCGATGGCGTGCAAAAATGTCGTAAAATAAGTGCGAAGGTAATTCGATAGGATACGGGGTTGTTGATGGCTAAGGAGCCCACTGGCGGCGTTCCAAAGAGGAGGGGGCGAGGAGCACGATGCTGCCTCTGGGCGCTTGCCCTGCACTGGCCGCGATGATGGTGGTACAATCGTGAAATTGCACGGTGGGTCCCTGTTTACGATACAAACAGATGATGTAATGTAAAACGGGGATAAACGTAAAGTGCATATAAAAAAGGTTTTAAAATGGTTTCCACATGCGGGCCCTCCAACCCTACCACACCGCCCAATTCACTCATTGCGAGTGGTGCTGTTTATCCCAAGATATGCCAAACTATATAATGGATATGAATGTATTATTATGTGGGGAGAGACTTCACATCTATGCGGTATCAGGACTGTATCCAGATGCCTTTCTGATGCAGAAGGTGGGTGAAATTGCTTTGTGGACGGAATGGCTTGTGTTACAGATGACGAAAAGTCCCAACGTCCCAGGTTGAAGTGTATATATTGCCTAGGGATGTATTTGGATTTAGCTGAACACCAAAAATGTCCCTCACGCCCTCACAACCAGCTCAAAAAAATCCATATGTATGCACCAACAAATTTGGCGGATTTCGGTCATATCACGCCGTGAACGAGGAATAGGAGAGGTAAAAGCCTGCTAACTTGACATAGGAAACATCAAGTGGGTGCAACAACATTGGCCAAATCCTATGTCCGTAGTAAGCACCGGGTGTGCGCAACACTGGCGGCCAGAACGCGCAACTCAGGGCACATCAAATTTCTCCTTGAGGGTCCTGCACTTGATACAAATCCTTTGTCATTTAGTGAGTCAAACTGCGTGATCCCTCAGATTCAGGGGATGAGAACGAGCCCTCAAAGTCTTGAATCAGCTAAGATTTGGTCGAGAAACAGTCAGAAAGGCAGTGCGATGGCGGTTCCAGAATAAGAAATGATGTTCACACGCTGACATCCTGATCGGAAACCTCCTGCAGTTTTTGATCGCCGGCTTGCCGTGCCTCCAAATTTGACATACGGTGCCCTCATAGGTCGTCTAACATTGTACAGGTGCCAGATCCAAAAATTTTATATTGCATAGGCTTGTACTATCCAAGTGGCCGGATACCTAGTTCGGCCGGATAGGCAGTCGCATATAGTAAGCAGCCTGAATCTTAATTTGGCCCATCTAGGCGTTTCTTCTACTTGTGGGATGCTCGTTCATTTCACGACCCCGATTTTGGGGTTTTGCATCGGTCGGAACCAGATTTTCTGACCTTTCGTATGCCTCATATATACACCACAACTGTATGAGATAGTCAATACAACCTCCCTCTATGATTCAGAGTGCAATTGGTGGGCATTTGAGGGCTCAGGCCATCATTTAGCGGGGTGGCCAACTAGCCTGTTATTTGGCCATGTTGTAGTGCCGCGCAAAAGAAATTCACTGTGAACTCAAATATTGGGATATTTGCAAACTTAGGGTCTTGAATCCTTCCTAGGAAGCATGCCCTTGTTTTGACGCAGTTGGGTGCACGTAGGGGTAGCGGACAGATTGAGATTGAGGCATGAATGCTTAGGTGGCCAGGTAAGGGGTCAAATATAGTATCCCAAAATTCTGGAGTACCACCTTCGCAACTAGCTTCGAGTTCTCTTTGTCAGACACTGGTTTCCTGGAATTTACCCAGTATCTCGTTGATAGCAAAAAGAAACATGAATTTTTTGGCTCAGTAAATACCGACAGGAGATGTAGTTAATGAAGAAAGGAAGAGGATAACACACAAACAAAAAAACTTACCACCCGCAAGTATTGCATCACAAGGTACTCATGAATGGGCTGCGGGAAGAGCGCAGTCTGCGCTGTCCATACAAGACATCTTCGGGTGAAAAAGCAGGGCCTAGGTGAGCTTCACACACCGCTTGAAATCAGAGCCCGTGGGCCACAATCAGTCAGCGTGATGTGGATAAAGAAGGAAAACAAAAGAGAAGGGGAGGGAAGAGGGCACACACCCATCTGAGCCGCATCACTACCTCGAAGATGCCGTGAGCACTACGAGTAGGTTTGAGTTGCTCACGTAGATGAGTGGCACAATCCCTGCATGAAGAGTAAGAGAAAGTCGGGCTCAGCGGTGAAGCCTTCCGACTTGGTATGAGGTTGGATGGGCAGAGGAAGGTGATGCTCATCACGTTCGTCATCGAAGTCATGAACCATGCACGCTCATTCACCAACGAACAAGACAAAAAAAAAACAGAGATGGTACCTTGCTCAACGCGAGCGCCGCCGTCAACGGCCGTTGCCGTTGCTGAATTTTTACAGTTTGCATGCTAATCGTCACCGCCCGTTGTCTTGCATGCACCGTAAATTTGCTGGTGCACTGTTGGCGTCACAAGCGGTGTTGAGATGGCTCTGCTGGTGGTAAATACCAAGCAGATCGGACGGGCGGGGCAATGGCGGAGGCGAGACGTGGGTGTCGTTGACAAGTACGGACGCGTCTCTGGATGCACGCCGTTCGACAAGCGGGAAACGGGATGGGAGCGAGTGCGCGGAGTCCCTGCGCGTCCCGGATGTAGTCCTCGTTTGTGCTCGGGCGCAACGTGTCGGCTCCGCCTCTAGGTGCCAAGGAGTCCGAGACTTCGCCTTTGCAGCTGCGCACACCTCAGCCAAACGGTAAGGGCACTCAAGGACACTCACTGAGGTACCCAGCCGCATTCGGATGCGAGCTACACCTATCCGGCATTTTGACTGCCACACTTCTTGCCCCTGCACAATACACCCTGGTGCGCAGTGTCGTCGTAGTGGCGAGAAGGTAATCCGGCTGCGCCGCCGCCACCACACGTTCGCGAAGTTCGAGAGCAATTATATGGCATCTTGGGTTGCTAGATAGAATAGAGGAAACTGTCCGGAGTACAAGAAAGTGGTGTAATTCAGGGTGGAGCTCTGTTGGAGCTCTAAGTCGAGTTCGGCAGCATGCATTCCGAGTCGTTGCCGGGAGGGACTCAAGACTTGAACAGGATAGAGACAACAATAGGAGCGTAATAAGATGTAAATGCGGTCCTAGTGATGTCGATATGCCAAACGGGTCTAATTGAGGCTGGAAGACGTCGAGGATCGTGAACAGGTAGCCGGGCTGACAAAGCATCTTACCTTAAAAAGGCAGCGCTATGTTGCCAGGGCACTGTACTAGAGTCGAAGCCTGAAAAGCAATTTCAGTACCAAAACCAAGGCAAAACAACCAATTGGTACTGTGTGGTCAGAAATGCGCTATAAATCTTCTCCCGATTATCGACCGTCCATTGAATCAATTCTGCCTGGATGTCTTGGTTGGACCAATCTGGTTCATCATTCCTCATCTCCTTAAATCTCGACAGTAAGTGGTCGATCCAGTACAGTGTATACATGTCTTTGACTCCGGTGTGGAAGGGCTAAATGCCCGGGAGGCGGGTTCTTGATGAGGGTCGGTGGCCAGTCGATTTTAGAAAAGATGTGGAGGAGACAGTGAGATGAGGGTGTAGATAGTGTGATAGAGACGTGGATTGAGCGTATAGCCGTAGGTCGTAGAAATGTGCACAAGATGGATTCCGCGTGAATCCGCGATGTCGATGGGTTTTGCACGCCGAGTGCATAATCGAGGTTACGTAGGTCAAAGGAGAACACAAGAGGACACGAGATTTGGCCACTAGGCCACACTGGCTCGCACGGATGAGCGTAAGATGTAGGATGATGATTAGCTGGCGCCTTGGGCGCGTATTTACTAGCCAAACAAATGATATAAGTGATAATAACTCAGGCTAAAACCGAAACCAGCATGTGGTTGAGTTTCCACACATCGGCCATACGGCTCTGCCACACCGGTTTGGGTCTGCAAATCCTTGATGGGTTTGACGACTCCTGAGCAGGCCAGCTTCACTTGTTTCTCGAGCTCTGTAATGATTTTCTCCTTCATGCGAGGTGACCCAGCCTTCGGAAGGAATGAAGATGATACAATTGTAATATTTTTGGATTCGTACCTCAAAAAGCGCGTGATAACCTTCGTTTGTCGATTTCTCTTTCTGAGTACCACCTACTTCGCATTTGCGACAATGCCGGTTCCCCTTCCCGCCAATATGTCCTGAAACTTCGCTCTGCATTGGATTATCAGAATTCTCTCTTTTTCCCCTGCTTTCTTTCATCTTGCAAAACTTGAAAAAACCACAGTCTCTCCAGACATGTGCCATGGGCCAAGTCGCTCCTTTTTCCATACATTCACACGGAAATCAGACTAACTTCTGGCCCCCGTAAGTTATGATAGCTCAGATTTAAGTATCTGATTGGTCCTCTGTTAACGCGAAATCAGACCGAAAATCTGGTGGCCCGAAATTAGCCTCGAAATGGAGATTTTCATGATGTATTTCAGGACCGACACTATGGAACATATCGACTGGTGGTTCTGCACCCCTAATCTGGGTTGCTGAATGCTGGGCATCAGCAGCAAGGAAACTGCCGCTGATATATATGGTTTCGTAACCCATATTGGGTTCTGTATTGTTCAGGCCGAAACGTGGTTTCAGATCCGTGGAAATCCTTTGGTGTCAAGAAATCAGACATATCAGTGGCCACTGCTGATCTCATTTGTTCTGCATTCAAGGTGAAAATTTTGAAACAAGCCAAAAAAATGCTGCAAAAGTTTTAGGTTTTTCACTGAAAAACTTGAAATGTTCAACCAGTGCTAAGGCTTATATAGCACATGGCAGAAGATATTGACTTGGTATCCTAAACAGGTATGTGATCACGTGACCATGGACTTACCTCTGGAACAAATACAACATTTGACTCAACGTGAAGAAAATTCTGAGAAGTACAAAAAACTTGATGTTTATCAGAACCTTCAGTATTTGACAATACAGTTTCTGAGACACATAACTTGAATCTGAATACGAGGAAATGTCCATCATTCTATTGCCATGTCTCCAACTGAGCACCCTGGACAGGGCATAATGTCTGGCCCATTGTGCCAGGAATCAAGTCCCCTCAAGATTCTCTGCAAATGCAGAAGGATGCCACGAGAGGAGTGGCTGGCCAATTTCAGTAGCCCTTCATAGACCATGAATGCATCTTTGATTTTCTGCTGAGCAACAGGATCATTTAACCAGGGCCAATAGCGACCTTTCCGCCACCGGTTGAGATAGTTTTTCACCCACTGTGTATGATAGTCTTTCACCTCCACTTCAGTTTTACTGCCCTCTGCATAGAGAGACCAGCACAGGCAGCTCACAATTGCTTCCATAAGCTCCATAGAGGGCTGCACAGTAGTGAAAATGCTATGGATGGCATTTGCAAGTCGCATCTGGTGGGTGGGGTCAATGGGAGCATGTGGGATGATGTCTAGTGTATTATTGATCATTTTCAAGGTTTCTACTGAATTGTAGGGCAAAGTGGCTGAGAAACAATGTTCCAGGTATTCTGCAACAGCATTGAGGCAAGCCTCTGAAACTCGTTGCTGTCTTAATATTTGCATTGTGGGCCACTGTGAGCTTGGTAGTGGGTCCTCCCCCTGCATGGAACATAATTCATCTGGAAGCCGTGTCGCAGTTTCTGTGGGGAGTAGATAATGATTGAACCATGACAAGATGTCCCCCACAGTAGTGTCCTGCCAGGGAAAATCATGGTCTCGTAAAAGCTGGAGTTTCAAAAACAGGGTGATTGAATAGGTAATTGGGAGCAAGGGAGATTCATCAGTTGAAAGTGCCTTTAGAGCTGACTCTCGAGAGGTCCAACGTGACTCGGCATTGGGAACAGGGTGAATACCTATGCAAATTGAAGCCAAGCGCCACATTGCGGTAAATTCTTCGCAAACTTCAACCGAATCTATCAGGTTATCCAACAGAGTTCTTCTAAAGCATTTCCATAGGCGACTTTCAATATCATCACTGTGGCACAATTCCCACACTGCCTTGTAAGATTTACAGTTATTTAAAAAGAGCACAATGGCCCAGTGAATGCGGTCATCATCATTTGGCTGCCAGAGAGATACCAATTCACATATGCAGTTATTGATCCACTCAGTTTTCATGTCATCGGTGGCTGCATTCAGTCTGTGGATCTGGCTGGATATGACCTCATGTATTGTTTGTTCAACAATCTTCTTCAGATTTGGAGAGACAGGAGCTGAACGAGATACCCGAAGAATTGTGCATGTTTGCTCCCACTGATATGGGGGAGCCTCTAGATATGCTGAGCTGGAAAGAAATTTCAAGAAGATGTGGTAGGGAATATCTGAGAGGTAGGTGTCAATGACAGAGTGCAGAGATGGAAAATTTTGTGGCTTTGGGATTGTAAAAATCTGGAGTGCATAGAACTTCTTATGTATCCCCAACAAGGAATTGGAGACATGCACTGAGTTGGGGCTGTAGACTTTGCTGTTGCGCTTGTCAACCTCTGTAAGATATTCTCTGAGCTTTGTAAGCTGATCCTTAATTGTACAGAAGATGCTCCATGGTATCACTGCCTTTGCAGATACAGAATATGGGGACTGTGCACCTTTGCAGGGCAGTGGACTAAATATATGAGAGAAGTCCAGGTCATTCCACAGGTCAGATGCCTGATGAGGCTTTGATAAACTTGCAACAGCCCATAAGGCCTTGTAACAAGTAATGTAGCGGCGTTGACTTGCATCCACAGACAAAACACCAGCAGAACAGCTCTGGAGAAGAGTTGCAATGCGATTGAGTAAGTGGACATCAGGGTTGCGTATCAGCCCTTGAATGTGGTCTTCATATGTGTGGCGTCTACCAGTGGGGCCCCAGAGTATGTCAGGAATTGCCTCAACAAAAGGCTCTAGCTCGGTATTGTCAGCAAGTGACTTCATGGTCCAGACCAATGCTTTGTGATCCCTGTCTGACCGCTGTTTGGAGGTTTCCATTGCAGTGTGGGACATTGCTTCTACCAATGTTCCATCATGCAATGACTGTGGCTTGAAGACAACCTTGTCAGATTGGTCAGAGAGGTCTGATTCAACCACATCATTGGTGGGCCGCGGATGAAGATGGTGCCAGAAGCTCTGCACAGCTTGCAGGATCCTCCAAAAAGTCCCCGAGAGCGGTGTCTGGTAAGGGCAGTCCAAAAAAAACAGGGGAAAGAGAGTGAAGATGGAATATACTACCACAATGATGATTAGAAGGATGCCAGCAATCACCATCATAGCAATATTTACAGGGTTAAGAAATGCAACAAGGCCACTGAAAAAGAGGAGTAGAGATCCGTGCAGTAGGAGGGGGATGATCTCGACAACAGTATGCATGCGAAATCGTCTGAGGCCATAATAAAGATATGAAAAAATGCGAGCCCGAATGACTGGTGCAGAATGGATGTCAGCCTTGTGAAGAAAGTCACGCGCCCATTGCTGAACAAAAGTCGCAATGAGTGCACAGGCCAAACTAAAGCCTAGACTGATGAACCACAAGCCATTGCAGATGAGGGATGAGATGGTTGGGGTGAATGATTGGGAAGGAGTGATGGGGTATGTACCCCCATTTGATGCTGCTGCAAGCTGCTGGGATATCTGTGCCAGTAGGTGAACGGTTTGGTCACCCGAGTCGGGGTTGAGTGATTTGTAGCTCTCAATGATGAAGGCCGTCAAGATGGCTGAAAAGAGAGCAGCCTGTCAAGATAATGTCAAAACCCACACACAGCAAAGATTGAAGCTTCGTACAAATATGAGCAGCCCTTCCATATCGCTTTTCCAGCCCTCCACCAAGCCTCTATCATATTTGTCTGCTTCAGATACATACACTGCCCAAAGCTTGGCTGCGGCAGCCTCGTCATCGTGATTGATATCTAGGACAGAGAATGAGACCCAAAAGAGACCTTTTCAAGCTAGATGGATGAGATTCAGCGCACCATGGGTGTCATTCATTCGCTTTTTGGTGTATGCAGCCATTGTCGTCAAGGGCAAGACACTGTTGTCACGGTGAGTCACATTGATTTGGTCGGTGCCGACCCTGTCAAGTGGGCGCTAAGCAAGGTGACAGTGCAGGTGCACAGAAGGTGACAGATATGAAGGCCGCCATTTGACTAAAATAAGTAAATTGATTTTGCCATCAAAGATCCTGATCAAACATCACTTATCCTTATCTTTCCTCGCCGATCACTGCGAGTCACAGTCTTTCCTATGCCATCCTAACGCTCATCGCAGCACAATCCCAATGATTCCTAAGATTGACCATGACAGGCTGGGAATTCTTTGGGACACGTCCTGATGATATCCTAATGACATCCTGAAGCATTGTCCGATCAAACATTATTGTCGTCCCTACTTTACCTTGCATACATTGCTGGTCCTAAGTGTTCCCAATGATCGCCTCTCTCGAGGTATATCCCATATTTGGATCGAAGGCCATCGTGCGGCCTTCAAGGACGAAGACTCTTCGTGCCAACTTTGGTTCTCTGTCTTCCCGTCCGAGCCATCCGGTTCTCTCTCTGGTCTCCCCATGTGTCATGATCTTCGACTCGGACCTCGTGGAACTTGCACTGTGATAGATTGTGCTCATTCTTGTGTCGCATTCGTCGGCGAAAATTCCGATGGCTCCCCACAGTATTCAGTATGTGATTCTCATTATTTTCGGGCCATGCTGGATTAATTGTATTTAGGACTTCGAGAATACAGATGCGGTTTGTTTCGTTTGCGACCATACTTAATTTCTCCGTATACAAGGTTCGGACGTCTCGGCTCAAAACCAAATGTTTGCGCGTGGTGGAACTAGTGATGGCTACTGTGCTAACTTTTTCTCTGTAAATGGACTAAATTCTGTGGGCCCGAACCATCGCTCATCGCTCTTGAAAGCCACAACCTCCCTGGAATACGCGTATGATCTGTGTCTGCGGTCTTCTATGGGCAGCACACGATGTCCTGGAATTGCCTGCAGTTAGGTTCGTCGTCCCTACTTTTGTATTGTTATATATCTCTGATCTTATGAAGCACTGGAGCATCGAGAAGGGCGCAACCGCCCCGCTCCCGCTACCTTGGTTCCTTACCGACCAGTATCTGCGTTTGCCGGCCTCCCACGCCGAGTCCCACCACTGCATCAGTTCAGGAGCAGCGATGAGCTTCCATCCAGCGTACCCTTCATCGGAACGAGCCCAGTACTGCAACGAGTTCAGCAGCCACACTCATCAAAAAGCGAAAGTCCGGCCCTCCTCGCCCATTCTCTGATACCCCAGCAACACTGTTGTCCTTGGCGGATTTTGCTCCCCCACCCGTAATTTCTTCAGTCACTATTACATGTGGGATCCTGCCTGAGGTGGTGCGTCTTAATATTATATTCATCTCTTTTTTTTTTCTTTACTCGACAACTATATACAGCTTGATACACCAGACTACAACGACACCCTCGATCATTCTCCACGATATTTCTGGAAGAGTGGCGATGACCTTGAGAAGGCCCAGCATGCTCTCGAGCGCGCCAATCTTTGTTTTCATTATGGACGTCCCGGCCAACGGCTCGATTGTCGAAGCAATCCAGAATCATTGTCATACCAAAAACATCGACTACGCCGCCCCAACACCGATATATGAAATTACAATGTTATGGACGGGTTTCCTGATAAATTCTCCCCGGAGGCCCGTCGAAATGATTCGCCAAAAGACCAGTAATGAAGTAGCCCCTATCACATCGGCACCCAATCGATCGGCAATGACCGGTAAGCGAGATGGTCACAGACGTAACGCATCACACCTTTTGCTTCCTACCATCTCCGGCCATTCCGCCGGATACCCCAGTCTTCAGCAGAATTTTAACCCTGTTCAGGCCTTGTCCAATTCCCAAAACTTCCTCCAACCGGCGACGAGTCAAGAACACTGCTCGCGGCGCATGCGAATGTCCAACGCCGTGCTAACACGCGCGCGCACCCAGATGGGCCGGCCGCTTCCTCTTCCTCTCGTACACGGCTCGTTGTGGATCAATAACCACCAGGTGCGTTCCTTCCCTCCTTTTCTTTGTCTTCCTTCTTCTTTTCGGTCTCCTACTACATACCATACCCCCCCCCCGCTCCGAACTCAAGTCCCCACTCTCGCCTTACTTTACCTTATATCCATCGCCCTCCTTCCATGGCCGTATGCGTGTCGCCATGTGGATGGGGATGTGCTTTGTGTTTGCGGGAGATACTTTGGCGTCCTCCAGAGGCGGGTGGTGCTCCCCAGACTTTCGTTGCCGGGTGGGGCGTGTTCTCAGCGCGCGCGTGGTTTGACTCGACGCACGCGGGCGACGTTCCTTGTGTCTGCGCGTTCCTCGCGGATGATGGATGGATGGGTTCGCAGACGGTGCGCTTACTCTAGACGCACCCGATCTGTCGGTGTCGTGTCGGTGTGAGTCTTAATGCACGTCGTTTTGAGGCTTTTGAGCTTTGCTTGGGCTGCATCTGCGTTATCTGTTTCCGTTGCGGGTGGCTCCTCTTCTCCTTTCCTCCCTCCCCACTTTCTTGAACTGTTCCCGAAAAAATAACTATTCACTAACCCATCCCCAGCTACCTCTTCCCCGCCTTCTTCACCACCCTCTGCTACCATACCATCTACGCCACGCCCTGGATCTTCCCGCTCGCCTTCTATGGCGCCGACCTCCTTGTGCGCTTCCTCCGCTGGAGGGTCGTGGTGGGGCGGGTGGAGGGTAGGGAGGGGGGGTGTTAGTTTGGTGAGTTTTTTACGCTCCATATGTTTTTCTTGTTTCTTGCTTGCTTTGGCTCCTCGCCTGCGTTACTTGTCTCCTCTCTCTCCGTGATTCTGCTGCTTTCGTAACCCTAACCCTACTGTCTCCCCGCCCCATTCCATTCCCTTCGTCGTTCTTTTCTTTCGCGCTCCGCGCACGGAGGGCCTCGGACCCTCCGGGACACGTTCCTTGGTGTCAGGGGGTGCTCCCGCCCGCTTCAGCTTTGCTCTGCGTGCGGGTGATCCTACCGCCAGATGCCCGATATGACTTGGCGCACACTTCACCCTGGCGCAGTCTGGTGCCTGCCCCCCACTTCGCCTTCCATCCTCTTCCCGCCACCCTTCTTCTCCTTCCCCGTGTTCCCTCCTCCCTCTCCCCCTCTCCCCCCTCTCTCTTACCATTTTACTGACCTCAATTTTTTTGTGTCGCAGATCCACATCCCGCAAGCCCTCACCGGCTGCCACGCGGGCCAACACTTGCAGGTTCGCGCGCTCATCGGCGGGCATGCGTGGGAGAGCCACCCACTGAGCATTTGTGTGGCGTAGGAGGGGGTTACGTGTTGGAAAGTGCGTTGGTGGTTTTTTTCTTTCTTTTGAGGGAGGAGAGGAGAGGAGACTGCGCGGAGGTAGCGAGATCCCCAGACGTTCGCAGTCGATGGTGTGCCGTAGTAGTGCACGCATCGTGCCGTTCCTCTTCCCCGACTCCGTGCCCCAGACTTGCTGGCGAGACGGGCTGCGGGACCGATACATCTCTTCTCGCCTTCTCGTTCCCAAACTTCTTACTAACCTCCACCTTCTTCCCCTCACAGGCCCCGACGGCGCCCCCATCGGCATGCTCCTCGCCGCGCGCGCATGCGGCGACTGGAGCCGCGCCCTGCACACCTTCGCGCTTACGCCCGACTTTGGCGACGCCTATCTCGAGGACGTCAAGGAAGATCCAGAGCAGCAGGAGAAGGAGCGCGACCTCGAGGCAGCCGCCAATGGCATCACGTATGAGAAGCGTGAGTTCCCGGTCCCCGCCAACGCAGCTGTCCCCCCGCAGAAGAACGCAGGAGGAGAGGATCCCCTCCCTGGACGCTCCGCGTACCTCATCCTCGAGGGCCTGTACGGCGGGCCCACGCTGCGCGCCGGCGACTTCGAGCTGGTGTGGTGTTGGTGCGTTAGGTCGTTTGGTGGGTGTCTTTTCTGTCCTGTATTATTGTCATACTCGACGCTAACACTTGTCGCAGGCGCAATAAACTGGTTCGCCCCCTACCTCCTGCAAATCACCACCCTCGCCGCGCGCCCCGACTCCGGCCTCGATCTCCGCATACGCATCTTCGTCACCTGCCTCTGCGACCCCTCCGCCGTTCCGCACATCCCCGGGTGCACCGTCACCGAGGCGCGCCCCAGCGTCGGCGCCGTGCTCGACCGCCTGCTCGACCCCGTCGCGGCACGGTGATGGGCGACGTGTGCGCGGATGCTGTATTTCTACGACTTAGACGATGTTATATACTTACGATTGGAATTTCCTTTTACTTAAGATTGGATGTATGTACTTTACGAATTGGCTTGATGTTTTTGTGTGAAATTTACTTCAGTTCAGAGCAATTCCCCAATTGGCCATCCAGAATGGCGCAATCTATCGTGTCAAACGCATTGCAGATGGATAACTGGTGAGTTCTCGCATTAATATTATCAGCCCAAGTATCGTTCTTACTCGAGTCGTCGACAGGTTTCCTATATAACGCCAAACACGCAAGACCCGACGTCGGCATTCTTTTCTAGTTCTAGATTCTCTCCAGAGCTGTGTCGGAGATTTTTGCGTAGGCCTTTAATCATGTTAGGGTCCCAGAGTAGTGTGATGGCAAGTCGGCTATCTCGCAAACACACCGCGCCTGCTTCCCACCACCATCTCACTTCATAACCACCTTGGTGCACCTCTTTGTTAACTGGCAACGGGGGTAGGGTCTTATCTGTGACTTTATTGTGGTCAAATTATTCGATTTGATCCCTCCAGATACATCCAAAGAACAGGCCAGCAAGAATACAGCTTATAAACTGTTTTAAACGGTTTAAACGCCGTTTCCGTTCAGTTTGCCCGGGTCCGCAAACGAGAATCAAATGGTTTGAGCCTTAGCTAACAGGATTCATAATCCATGGCATGAAACCCGGGTTAGACTGCTGGCGTCGGAGTCCTTCGGACCGCACAGTCATTTTCACTTGGCCTTGGTTCTCGGGTATGCGATGCTAGCTAGGGCCTAGAACTCTATCTGCTATTGGCTATTAACGCGTTTCTGGAGTTGTTTCGATGTAGCCAAAAAAAAGAGAGAGAGTCGGTCCGGGCGCCGTCTTGTTCGGACGCATCCAAGCGTCATTGTATTGTGCGCATAATCACCGCAATACTCAATTGCTTGCAAACGCGAAGAACGTCGGCACGACGCGTACTACTATTGCCACTGGCTGTACATTCCATGCTACATACATCCCAGAATGGAACCCGCCAAAGGTATATAAAGGGCTTCTCTCCACTGCGTACTAATCACCAGCATAACTCATAACTTACAATGTACTACATCGCTACCTTCGTGCTTCTCCTGACATCCTCTGCCTTTGGAGCGGTGGTCTCCGGCCCCAAAAACACCACCGTCTCTGCCCGCGACGGCGGCTTTGCGTCCACATATGGGAACATTGTCTATCGTTGCCCCGACACCCCAAGTGATTGCTTCCTGTACGCCGACTGTGGCGACGGGAAGGGAGGATACGAACACACCGCTGTCCGCCTGAACAATTGTGTTGCGAACCTGTAAGTGGTTTCCGCGATTTATCCGTACTACAGTAAATCAGCGCTGACCCTGTTAATTTTTCTGGAGTGGCGGGAACCTCGCGTGTCAATTCGTCGGGTACTACGGAAACACCTGCAGCACTATAGGATTGATACAGCCCGCCACCCTGGGCGCCGTGTGCGGCGATGGAAAAGGCGGAGAGAAATACACAGAGCTCGATCTCAGTGAGGACCAGGACCTGTCACTTATCTGGAGTGAGCCGCTGACAAGTTGTGTTCTCCGACAAATGCATCGGTGATCCAGTGTCCTCACTTCCGCGCTCCGGCCGTATGCTAACCCGGTGTGGTGATTTATAGGAAATCATGGTGGTTTCCTCGACTGTCAGGTGCGCGGCCACACTTGTTTGCGGGAATTGGTGGCTGATATATATTGGATTCAGTTCTGAGTGCATGCGAGCATTGGCGCGACGTCGCCTCACACAAGATAAGATTGGTTTAAATGTCAAACGACGTCTTCCAAATTATTCCATATGGTTTGGGAGACATATATCTGTACCATTTCGGGCGTAATTATAAGGATGAGGCCGATAAGTTTGAGCCGACACAATTGGAAGTTCAAGTTCAGGATCAGCTCTAAGCTGATGAAGACTGCGCAATAGGAGAAATGGACGAGCAATAACTGGTCGCCATGAAAGTATTTTGCAAGCTTTTTAACATGGTTGAAATATTTTACTTTACCGAGAACACGGCGCACTACATCATTAAGTCTTTCTGCGACAATTTATCCTGCGATCCCGCGACTTTTGTGTTGAAGGTATCGTATAGCGCTTGCATAGCCGCCTTCCACTTTTCCGTGTCGACGTGGTCGACTTCACGATCGCGAATTTGGGCAAGAGGGGCCGGAGCGCGAGCGGGGTGGCGTTCTCTGCGGAGGCGTTTACCATTTGAGGTCGTTCTCCCTTCGCGTACAACGAGCCCGTTGTTCCTTCCTGGACGATGCTTGTACTCCGGCTTAGACGCCACTACTTACGTATACGATTGGGATTTCCTTTTACTTACGGTTGGATGTATGTACTTTACGAATTAACGTTTTTTGTGAAATTTACTTCAGTTTAGAGCAAGTCCTGATCTAAGGGTCAATTATATGGCTTTATACATCAATTTCTCGGCTACACAATGGACCCATGACAGTGTGCGTCATGTCCAAATCTCTAACCATTTTCCATATATTGCCTGCAGAAATCTTGGTAGATACCAGACTCGAGGGTTCGTTTGTCTACCCATTTGTCTGAGCAGGAAGAAAGTTAAAAATTGGGTTCCGCCCATAGATAAACCCGGCACATATCTCTCCGACTAAACCGAGGCGAACAAGGACCTCGCTGCGCATAGTTCCGATCCCGTGAGTGCCAATTTCTTGTTATCTAATGCAGTATCTGGGAATCTCAAGATGTTTGGAAATTGGAACTAGATTCTTGCGGCGAAGCTGTGGAGTGTTACGGAGGAGATTGTTGGGGGCTTTACGTTCGAAGAAGCGGACTAGATTACGTGGAGGTCGTCGGAGCTGGAATGGAATGGAATATGCGTTTTTCGGCGGCTTGCGGTGCATGGTGGAGTGTTAGTCTTTTGAAGCAATCCGAGAATTATGTGTCCCATTCGTGTTGGTGGCGTCTCAAAGCTATTTTAAAAGGTGGACAATAGCGGGTAACCATTGATTGTTGATCACTGTTTGAAATCTGAGAAGCCTGGACAACAGCCTCCATCATCACTCTTGCTCTCAGCCACCACATTCACACCTCTGTTCGCTGTAGATTGTCCACAGAGTGGGTCAGGTCTCCCGCATATGAGCATTCACTGAATCGCGTCGCAATTCGCAGGCTGCCATGGAATTTGAAGATCTAGAGCCTCAATATGTCTCCTCCGGCCGTGTGGATTTCATTGCCGCTGGCCTGCCCGAATATAAAGAGTGCTATGCCCTCGTACTCGACTCTCTCTTCAGCGCAGAGGAACTTTCCTCTTTCGTTGCCGAAGCAGAGGCATCCTCCACCTGGAAGGTCGCTCAAATAAACGCCGGCACGCACGAATACACAGACACGTCATACCGGAACAGCGACCGCATTATATATGACTCCTTCGAACTGTCGGACAAGATCTTCGCGAGGATCCGGCCTCACCTCAAAGACATTGAGGAATTCGAGGAGACGGTATTCACGAATGGGGAGGCGAAGCAGAAGTGGCGGATGGCGCGCATGAACGAGAGATTGAGGTTCCTGCGGTATCCCATAGGCGGGTATTTTAAAGATCATCAAGATGGGTGCTATATAGATGAGTGAGTTAAACTCCTCAACCCCTGGAAGCTCAGTGTTGATCCCGGCATTACCAACAGAAAAACGCAACAAAGAACCTTCTATACGGTTCAGTTTTATCTCCCTTCAGATTCCTCTGGGTCCGAGGAGAGTTTTGTCCCTCCTCAGGGAGGAACGACACGCTTCCTGTCGTGGTCCTCCAGGTCAAAACATGCCCATGCCGATGTGGAGGCTGTTCCCGGCAGGGTACTTGTGTTTCAGCACGCCAAACTTCTGCATACAGGAGAAGAGGTGAAGGTTTAAGCCCATAACCGTCTGGGTAATATTAATGTATCTATAGGTCACCGGTGGGGTGAAGTGCACCGTACGCTCGGACATATTGTATGAGCGTGTTGGTCCGCCTGTGCTCATGGACCAGCGCATGTAGTCATTTATTCCGATGAATAGGATGATCTGTGGAAGTACGATCTAGGAGGATTAATTCCTTCGGTTCTTCAAGTTGCCTCGAGAGATCCAGAAGTGGGCCTGTAAGCTGATTAATCTCTTCCCAAAGAACTCCCGGCGAAATATAAAGAATGAGAATGGGAATAGGCAGGTGTGGACCACAACATGCGAGGTACGAGCACTATTTGTTGTAGTGTATGGACCTCCCGTGCTTTTCGTACGTCTTGACCATAAGAATTCCGGGAAATAGTGCTTTCTTGCTGAATATCTCAGATTGGCAAGATCCTTCGATATCCGACCCACGAATGGGAAACCATTTGTAAATACAGAGTCCTTTGTTCGTTGTATGAATTTCCACGCGATCGTCCCAAATTTAAATGTGAAAGAACGATTGATATAATCCAAATTCCCTAGTACGCACACAAAGTAAAAGGGCCGGTCATCCGCGCTGGGGTCGACGTCCCGTAACTAACCCCATTGCAGGAAATTCACTACAAGGGGAAGCTAGGTGATGTACCAGTGTGCAGTTAGCATGGATGCGGCCGTCACCATGAAAGAACTCACGCTAGGAAAGAGTTGAGCACGCAACTAAGAAATGACAAGCATATCAATTATCAATACGGCAAATTATACAAAGGACAGAAACTTACCCTGCAGGAGCACTGTTGCAACTAATGCCCACAGTCTCGAGGTCCGAACCCGTGCAGTTGGCGCCGCAGAACGTGAACAGATCCACTACGATTCATGAGGACATCTGAGGCATGGAGTCGGATACGGTTCTCACCGCTGGTATCGACTTCAAGCCTGTTCCAGGCAATGCCCTGCGGAGCAGTCACGCAGACGTCAAAGACACCATCTCGTCTAGAAAGCTGGCGAAACAGGGACTGGGGAAACATCGCGGGTAGACCTACGCTGCTCCGGGATTGGGGGGAAAGTGGCGGTCGCAGGAGAGCTGTGATCACAGCCCCCGTTGTTATAAAGCCGCCAGTGGAAGGTAACCTGGGCTGCGGCTAGCTGCGCGACGGCGAGGAAAGTTGAAGTGAAAATAAGTTTCATTGTGGGCTTGAAAACTCGCGGGGTGGGTCGACGCTTTTATACATTCATGGCTGGAACTTCGTGTGAATCACTGCATTCAGACCCCCCCCCCCCCCCCCCGTAGGCACAGATGTGCCCACCCTCGCCGATCTCCGCCTATGGGTTGCCCACTCAAGCCGACGTTGGTCGACGTTCATAGGCATTGGCCGACGTTGGTCTAGCATCCCTACCAAGGCAAAGTCTGCCCACCTTGGTAGATCTTCGCCAACGGTAGTGTGCCTATCTTGGCCAACCTGGGTCTAGGTTGGTGTCGGTTGGAATGACTGGACAGGTACAAACCATGTCGGATTTTGAATTTGGCTAACTAGGCTTAGCTAGGCTCATCGGCCTACGTCAGTCTATGTGTACCTATTCTGCTCGGAATACCTAGACCAACCACGGTGGGGATGGGCAGATAGATGGGCAGGGGTCAGTACACCGGTCTGCCTATGCATCTGCCTATCGGGATCCGGCAGACCTGTGCCTACAGGGGGGTCTGAACGCAGTGAATGGCTGAAGGCCAAGCCCCCAAAGAACTAGCAGCGGCTCTAAATCCCTCTGCCATTCTCGGGGGTCTCACGCGACAGCAGATGGGTGAACTAAAACCAAGGCCTACTGTAGGAATCCGACCAAGTTTCACGGGGTGTCCCCCGTCACCGAAGGTGTTCTTTCAACTGTCCTCGGTAATCATGGGAAAATTCCCATAAATAGCAAACCAGGCACTGCCGGCCGAGAAATTTTCGCATTTTTGAGCCAATTTGGGCCAGAAATCCCGACTGTCACGGCACCTAGGCCCCAAGTGTTCATTTTTCAGGGCCCGTCACCCGTCACCTGAACACTTGGTCGGATTACTACAGTATATTGCACTATGATTCAACCTTGACCGGAGACGTTCCTGATTTATCGGCCATACTCCAGTCACTTCATAAGTCGTGCAGCAACACCCATTTAGTTTAACTGGCACAAAGTATTATTTTACCCATTGGATGGCAACAATTCTCACTGCGGGTCACACATAGGGCGAATTCCTCGGTGCGTAGAACCTCACTGCCGTCAAAGCAGTGGAGCGGTATGTCAACAAGTGTTGACTTTCACGCCGACATCCCCCCTTGGCGACATGTGAGGTATGTATGAAACCTTTTCTGGTATGGAGCCATGTGGGATGTTTCCGTTACACCGGTTTTGTCCGACCCTGGAGTAAAAATAACTTGGATGCTTCTGAATGTGAGCACCTGGTAGTGACTGAGGCTGTTACAGCTAATGTCAGAACCAAAGGCGCAGTCGGAAACTTTCCTAAGGCTCCAACCTTTTGTTTCCGTCTATGGATCCGGACACAACGGTCGAAAAACATTGTAAAACCGTTTACTAGTAAAACAGTTTATATACGGCTATTTTCTGGGTACTTCAGAACCAGGGTGCGTGGGTTTTTTCAGGTCTTGGTTCTGTCCAATAACCATTGTGCTTTACTGTCCAGGTCAGTTTTGGTTAGAATTCGCGCACATCCCTTCCACTGGCACGATGTGCTCAGACGCTACTTGACTCAGAGGTGAGTTGAACAGGAGCCACAGTCTCTGTTTTCTGAATCTACCTTGATTATCCTTTGTGATGTCAACCCTTCTGAATATGTTTAACAAGATATGCCGTCGCTTTGCTCCGGCCGACTGCAAAGCGTGGGAGAGGTAATTCAGATGGACATGGTTGAATTACTGCGGTGTCTGAGTTCTCTGCACGCGAGTCAGTTGAACTCGTACCATATGGTGCAATAGAGTAGGACAGAAAATACGCTATCAAATATGTAATAGACACGAATTGCAAAGTACGCTATCAAATGTCACAACCGACATGAAATCTGGAAGATGGTTCACTCGAAGCCCACCAGCCCGCTGGGAGTTAAAACTGAACAACAGTAATTCACGGATCCCAAATGCTAGCCAAGGGGGACGGTGCGATACTGAATCGGTGTCTTGGGTTTTGCAAGTGCCACCATCCAGTGAGCAAGCTGCGGATCGGCAACCTAAGAATGTCATCGCTCGGACTGCCGTTGATGTGGTCACACCCACCATGAAGGCAGGATTATCCAACGATCTGGAAAATTGTGAGCAAAATCCGCCAGTCTTGGACGAAGCCAGAGGAGTGAAGCGAAACATAAACCGCCCGTTTAAATAAATTGCTTACCTCAAAAGGCACTCTGCTTCTTGTCGCCATAGAAGCTAGGCGAGTCAACTACATATGAAAAAGATCTATTGAGCGTCCTTCTCACATTTTGGCCACACATAAACGGACCCAGAAGCCAATGTTGTCGGTATGATGCTGCGATCTGTGAGACACATGACTCGAAGTTGACTACAGATCAAGGAAGTCATACTCGGAAGAAATAACGGTCGCTCACTGCGAAGTCAAACCCGGAAATCGCTTAGCCGCCGGTACAATGGATACGACCGGAGTAATAAAGCTGCGCGCGGAATATTACGCACTCAGAGACATTGTCCAGAGGTTTTGTCCGAATTCCAATCCGACCTCGACCGGCCAATTTGGAAATTTTGTCCGAACCCGGTATCTGACCTACCAACCGATAATCAAGGGTCCTGTGTCGCTGCTTCCAGACCCGAACCCGTACCTGTGCCCAACACTACCTGGTACGATTTAGGAACCAGGAACGCTTTGTAAAATCTCGATCATTGACACGATCATAACATAAAATTTTCAATTCCATTAATTTCTGGGGAAAATAATAAATTATTTAACAAAATAATTCATGAATTCTAGAAATCTTCCACCTCTCTTTCAAAGAGCTTGAAGTATTTATGTAGTTGTAGTCCCATTGTTCCTACTTCTGTTCCAAAGTAACTACACATCAAGTCCATTATCCCAGGCTCAACGTGAGCGTCGATCAAGCGAACCTGAGCCCACAGTCTAGGCCTCGGTTTCGTTCAGAGTCCCTTAGAATTCCTCCCTCGTCACACAAACTTGAAGTTCGACCGCCATTTCAAGGTCCCTCTGGATGGCAAAGTCCTGGAGGGAGGTGCCTCAACTAATCGTGACGCATTTCTCCCCATTGTCAGAGCTGACTCCTAGTCCGACCCGCACGATAATCAGCGTCGGCGCAATTGCCTGTTATCGGTCAAGAGTGAGTGTATTCCTTTCAGTACGGTCTCGATTACGTACGACTATGTGGTAGCAAGCAGTGAGGCATATTAGGACTGCAGCTGTTGGCCTTTCGGGTACGAGGTAAACGATGACGGTGATGGCCAGGGCGGTAGGGTATATCAGTCCGCTTTCAAGGCTGCAACGCAGCACAATGAGACCAAACGAAGTCTTTGAGATTCACGTACATAATGGCCATCAAGTCCATGTACTTCTTTCTCGTGCTTCTGCCCAGATAATTGGAGGCTCGGCTGGAAATCCACCATTTCGTCCCGCTGAGTCGGAGCACAATATTTAGAGCTGGGTTATCGTTATATCCGTTGACTCACCCGCTAGTCCAGCTCCCAGCACATTCGTGAAGAATACTGTCCCAATGCAGACTGCCGTCGCCGCCCGCTCAGACGTCCCGGATAATGGGAGAAGACCCAGTATAGCCCCAACTGAGAGTGATATAAACAATTAGTAACGATTGCCGATAATCTGGTGTGCCACTCACTCCAGGTGAAAATATAGGCGACAATAAGGAAGGCGACTGGTTTCCACTTGAAGCCCCATATCACGTAGCATCGGTGTACCTGTTAAAAGAACTCGGTAAAGCTCGCCTCAGATTCCGGAAACAACTCACAATGATAGCATCGGCAATTGCACTGGAGCAGTTTATGGTCACAATTAGAGTACTTGGACGAATGTGTATGACTCACTTTGCCAGAGAATATCTGAGTTTGAGGAGAATTCCAATGCTATGGACAGAGATGGGGTCGTCGAGGGCGTACAGCATTGGCAAGGGGTTCTTCAAGGAAAACAATTCATATATGGCGGTATCTACGGTGTCGGTGATGAAGGCCCATGTGTACACAAGAGCAATGTGGATGGTGGAGAGTATATACCTGGCATCCATATTGACACCGAACTTGCTACACAGGTTCTCTGCAGCTTGTCGGGTGAGTCCTATAACTAGCTGATTAAACTCCAGAACAATACTAGTCACTCTGTTAAGAGTACTGACAGAATCCCTTTATTCAATATTGTTTTAGAGCTAGTTTTTAATGCATCGTAGGTTTAATGCTCGGCCTCGGGACAAGACCAGCACCCTCTGTCTTACTTCAATTAGATTGCTCTAATGTAGTGATGTTCAGGGCCCGGCCTGAGGCGGCTTGGGCTTCAGATATCCCAAGCCCAAGCCCAAGCCCTCAGGCAGGGCCTCAAGCCCCGGGCTTTGGGCTCAGGCCCGGGCCTGACTCGTGAGGTGACACATCACAAGTTACACTGCAGGATGAGGTATTCAAATGTCGCAATGGCTATTAGAATGACTACTGACTTGATTTCTCCACTTCTCGACCAATTCGACACGCAATTTCCGTTTTCGAATGCCCGGAGTTGACCCTTTCAACCGTGGTAATAGCTATCCTTGTCAATCAATTGTTATATTTTATTGGCGGTGAAATCTTCTGACTCAATGGCAGTAAAGGCTGACCTGATGCACGAGTTTTGAAGTCAAAATTCGAAGTTAAGCCCAAATTCATAGGTCGTAGCGAAGCCCGGGCTTGAGGGCCTGGCTTAGGCTTGAAAAATCTGAAGCCCAGGCCCTGGGCCCGCTCAAGCCTTGCATCGGGCCCGGCCCGGCTTGGGCTTAGCAGGGCTTGGCCTGGCCAGCTTAGGGCTTGAGGCCGGGCCCTGAACATCACTACTCTAATGCAACTTGTCTAAATCAGACAATTTAGGTGTGTTCAAAACCACGCCTTATCAACGGCGCTTTACCTTCTTTGACACTTTTCAAGACCGACTCCTGCTTCCTACGGTGCACCTCTCTCTTAACTTTAGTATCCATTCACGCTACTTGTGCCCGTCTGCTCCATCCACTATGTTCATGCCCGCAGCACCTTCGCGGCAATCATAAGTGATATGCTTTCTATCGTCGAGCCTATTTGGAGCCTTGCAGCGGCACTTTACCCCGCATCCCCGATCAACTTGCCAGTCAGCATGACTAGCCTCGCTTTTGGCTAAGAAAATTTCCCAGCGCTCTATGAGTTCCGAGGGTGCATTTGGGTGGGCCTAGCAGGTAGAAAGTGAGAATGTGAGTATGAGTGTTGGTATTACACATGCCTTGAGCCACTGCAGCACGAAATTGAACTCTCTCGGAGATAGGCCGTCAAGTGGATAATGAGCCAAACGAAAATTATCGAAACGTGGGGTAAAATCCTGAAGTTTATCCAGGATATTGGGGCTACAGTGCGGTAACTGTGTGATAAGATGTCCCCATCTTGGATAGAGGACAACACGTCGGGGTATAGGGCAGTGGTAAAGCCTGAAATTCAGTATCTACGAGCTACGGCCAGCATAAAGTAGCAACATACCAAACTGACATGGGTAGCTTCCGTGCAGCAATTTGTTGAGCGAGACACAGACATGCACAAGCCAAATCGCTGATCACAGAGAGTATACTGGCAGCCTGGTCGCGTTCAAAAGAAAGTGCCAGTACGGTGACAGCCCCTATCTCGAAATCGTCACGGACGAGTGAACCTAGAGCGAAGAGAGCGGCCATAACATCATCCCAAGATAGACCTAATAGAAGTCGAAGGTACTCTTCGTCCGGCAAGCCTTCAAATGTGTTTCGCCCACAGCTGACTACCCACTTCGCTTGCAAAATGCGTATGAATTCGGGATACTGAGTCACGAACTGACGACACTTCGCAAGCAACGCTAATGATGAATCCAATTCCTCGTGTGCGACATGAAATCGAGCGAGTAGTGGCAGGTTTGGTATGGAAGATAGTGTTAAGTGGCTGAGTTCCCTGCTTGTCTGCCATAAAAGCATGAAATGGTAGCTTTGCCAGCGCTGAATTAGATCTTGAGGTGCGGGTTCAATTTCCTGCACCACGAAATATTTCAGTCAAGAGTGATACGTTACCCGAAATTGGGGCTCACTTTCAACCAAGTCAAAATATGTTGTATGCCATCCTTCCACTCAGATTGAAAATCGCTCCAGAGGAAACTGGGATATACACGTCGAATCAGAGGTACTAGCTCTGCAGAAGGTGGAATAGAGGTAATGCACGAAATCATTTGCATTGTACTGAGACGCCTGCACGAAATGGTTAGAGAATGGACATGCACAGAGTACCAGGTCTACATACCATGCGAGGCACTCAGCAGGTGTGTTAAGCCAGTCCTCATCTGCTGAAAGCGCCTTGAGGACTGCTCGAGTCACATTCGTACGGCTTTCTAAACCGATGCAGAAAATCGACGACCGTTGTGGGTCTTGCAAAAAGTCCAGAAATGATGCGTGATAAAAACTAATATCAAGAGCCGGATTTATCCAGAGAATAGAGCGGAGGCGACGAAAAATCAGCCGGAGGTCCCCGGGCTGCAATTCAAGAAGCTGTTCAATTTGGAGTGACGTCAAGGAAAGAGTTTTATCTAAGTTGAAGACAGCACACTGCAAAATATTGCAGAGTGCGGAGCGAAATCTGGTAGGGGCTTCAGATAGGATTTCATTGTACAGTTTGTCAAGAGCTTCGAATGGGGCTTCAGAATTGGTGTGGATGAGGTTCTCAACAGCTGCCAGCCGGTCGGTTGGACGAAAGTATTTATCGTCGATGAACTTGATGACTGTGGATGCGTAAATAAAATATCCCGACGATTTCTGAACCAGGTCTTCTACTGAATGCTGCGATGGCCACGGAGTCGGAACTCCGACCATAGTGTCCCGGTGGTCACGATAGATGCGGGCAAATTCGTCGCGGAAGTATGTCCGAATATCCTCGAATGCCTGTTCGACATTGACAGAATCAAGGATCCCGTCGAAGGAAGGATCCTTTAAAATGTCACTAATGTGTGCCTCCGGTCTGCTGGCAATGAGAAATCGAAGTTTGGAATGTTGGCGGACGGCGCGTCCTATCATACGTAATATTTCAATTTGAGCACCTTGATTGTCGCACTCGTCCAAGCCGTCGATGAGAAGTACTACAATCGCAGAATCTCGGAAAGATTTGCATGGCTCCACAATCAGATTGCATAGTTGGATGTCCATGTGCCTCGCCACAACAGATGGATCACAGATTACGCTTTCCGAAATTAAGTCTTTCAGATTGCGATTGGTGAGTGCGAGCTGATATGCGAGTGTGGCGAACAAGACTTTGCCATTCCCGCGAGTCGAATGGCCCCGTTTAAAAAAGAAGGCTCCTCCGAGGGGACCCGCATCCTGTAATTTCTGGCATAGCGTCTGCATGATGGCTGACTTTCCTGCTCCAGCGGGCCCGTGGAGCCAACAGATTGGGCGGCCCGAATTGCGGGTTGCCCATTTATACAGGTCATCCAACATTTTTGTACGGGTTTCGAGATGGCATCTCGGCTGGGGGAAGCTGTCGGCGGAGTCGTAGAGGGCCTCGAGCGCAACGGCGCGATGAAGAATGTATAATCCTATTTCACACCGGCTATGATTGATGTTTTGTGCGGTAATGAACGTTCCACCCTGGATGAACGGCGCCGGATCCGGTTGGAAGTGGCTGGAGTCGGATATCAAGGGACGACTCTCGTCCTCCGGGGAATGACCAGGGATGCCCCCCCTGGCAGCAGACTCCGAGTCTGCGGTAGTGCGATGCACGGATGCTGATGTCGAAAGCGTAGGGTAATTAGATTCCGATATGGGCAGTCCGCTAGACGATACTGAGGGGCCTGGGATCAATGACAAGGCCGCGACGCTTTGTGAATTACTTGGACGAGAAGCTAAGTCGAAAATAAAGCCATGAGAAAATCGTTATTCGCAATATTTCACGCGTACCGTATGGTGCTGGTCTCGGAGTCATGCCGCGACGCGGAGTCCGAGCCACTCCCACCAACTCGTGGTCGGATCCCGAAGTTCGGCTGTCCAGTTCAGAGGCTGGGCCCGCCGATCGCTGAGAAGGTGTCTCGTGCGGCTCAACGTCTTGAATCCTGAGTTGCTGAAGTGATGTTCCCGCATTTCGACCGTCCGCAAGTCCAGACGTCGAGCCCGTCAACAACACAGAAGCTACGCGTCGGTCCGGAAGCGCGAGGTGATGGTGGGTATGTAGATTCACGTCTCCGGCGACGTTGTAGAAGTTGCCGTCGTATATGTGATGCCCAGTGCCGCCAATCATCAGAAGAGCCTGACGACCTGGAGTCTAGTGGTATGCAGGGTTGAGAGATGGGTCGGGGTAGAAGCGGAATGAGATGAGGGATGAAATATGCACAGAAATATGCAGTGCACGTTTGACACGCATTGCTCACGGGGCTGTGTGAAAGCTGTGAAGAAGGGTAAAAAGGAATTCTTGTTTGATTCTTGTCTAATAATACTGTATCATTATTATTTGGTGCACAGCATGATATACTCGTACAAATGTGGTAGGGACTGGGTTTTAAGTTACGTGCGTCAGAACAATGGGATGTTGTGAGCAATGGTTCAGAGAGACAAACAATCGGCGTGGTATATTTGGGAACACAGCCATCTGATAAGTCTTCACGACGAAACGTTGCGCCCAAACGTAGTGGGTCCCCGCCTCTCGTTCTCTACTAGTACCATCGCACATCTGGTCGTTGCCGCTCACAATGGTCCAGAGAAGTTCAACTTCTTGGTGGGTCTGGATGTTTCGAGTTTGAATCAGTTCGACCCGCTCTTGGATTGCTCATACTGAGCCTCCGAAGTGGTCTGTCCTTGCGACGACTGATATATATGGAATTTCTGGTTCCTAGACTCCAGAAGACACTGGGTCCTTCAACATGCTGGGCACAGGTACCATCTGTTGAATTGTCTGTCTACGAGGAACTAACTGGGTCCTGCATACCTGCCGTACCTTATGACCAAACATGAAGTTAGCTCCTCGAGGCCTCTCGGCGCATATTAAATCTCATCTCACCAGCCTGCTTTACAATGAAATGCGTGATCTCGAGTCTAGTCCCCGATAGCTGGAATATTTCTTCAGTAAGCCCTTCGACACATTGCGCAGATACAGCTTTGTGAGTACTGAGGGATTGAGGAAAGCTTCTGAGGGAATTACTACACTTTCACCATATGGCCATGCTATAATCTGAACCAGAGAATATTTCCATGTGGTGGTGAATTTTCTCAAGGAAATGGTCTTTTGTTCATTGTGCGACGGTGAGGATTTTCTTGGCAGGGAGGCAGCACCTGTGAACATTTCTACTTGCAGAGAACCTGGGTTTATTTTTATTGTGTTTTCACCTGGGTAGTTTTGTGGAATGGGTGGTGAATTACTCGTCCAAGATTATCATGGTGAGGGCGTTGGGAGTGTTTTAAAGCCTCGGGGTAAATTCAAACTCCGATGTTTATGTAATAACCGCGACCTCCATACACCTGTCACCGGGTAAGCTACAGACTAAGTAACCACCGGGGACGTTTTGTCGAAAAAGATCACTGCTGTCCTGACACTGTACACAACCCAGTTCCATTGTTCACAAAATTCACGGCTGACAGTGCCCTAAAAAAAATCACTGCTGTAGTTTTGTACAAAATAAACACTCACCCCATGCGGCGACTACCCTTGCGTTCACAGTTATGTTCACTGTATTCTGTGTGCCAACCTCTTTCACTGCCTTTAAGATCTCGCAAAATAATTAACAGGTTCCAGCATACCACGTATTTGGTGCTGTGTACCAATCGAAGGGGACTATTTGGGCCGCTTCAATGGATGAGCAACTGGCTTGGACACCTCTCTTTCTGAGCGAACCTGCCAGTGGGACAGCCTTTGCTTTGGCCGAATAGATTGGTGGTGGAGCCAACAGCGATTCCTGTTCACCTGTTGGAACGTGGACAACGCTTCTAGCCTCCGAATGTAATTTTTAGGTCTCAGTTCGCATTCGTCCGCCTTCCTTATTTTCCATTGAGCGCCGCTGCGAACCCAGAGCAATTCAAGCTTCTTGAAACTCGTCTGGTTGCTGCCAAATCCCCGCAGTGTCTGGCACAAATTCTATACCCGAATCAGGGGCTTCTTATGGAATCGTTGTTGAAGAATGTGGCCGGCTTCGACTATAAAAATTTAAGGTTGATGTCACATCCAAAGAGGCGAGGTGATTCAACGAAGATAATCCTGGCCTCCCAGATGTGGTTGACTCCAAATTAAATCAACGGTTATACGCAGTAACAGCAATTCACAAAGTCAGGTCTATTCTGAGATGAGGCACACTCCGGGCAAGCAAAAACCGAGACAGACTAATGAATTCTCCAACAATTGGTGTACACTCCTGGCGATAGCTTGAGTGACCGTCCGCTAGTTTGGAGTGTTGAGTAACAGATCGTAACTCTAGATGAGCTTCTACTTACATGGTGTTCTTGCGTGCCTTGGTTCAGGCGGTCCAAACATTGATTAATTTTCTGGGCGATATCCGGCCCCAGAGTCTTCTCAGTGAGGGACAAGTGCTGGATATTGTGAATGCCCAGAGCTTCATTGACAACCAGCCTGCAGATATAAGTCGACATTACAATGCATATATTGTGCGACGCACTCTGCCAATTGCTTGCTGCTCTCCGAGATATTGATGCCATAGTCGTCGCTCCGGAAAGAACACAATTGGCCTCAACAAGACAAGCTGAGAGGCGCTCCATCATGGCCCTCAGCTCCACCTCGTTGTCGAAATATTTCTGAATGAGAAACATGACCATTTGCAAACGATGTTCCTCAGGAATGCGCATCTCTGCCGCATCTGAGATAGCGTTGAAAATCTTGAAAGGAGTACCAAAAGGTTCCGGCACAATGAGTTCAATTGTCTGGGCCAGTTTGTGCGGGCCCTGCCAGCTGGGCTTGGCTTTTTTTGAAAATTATATGCTTAAACGGAGTTTTGATGTCTTCGTAATATGCGGTGGACGAGGAAAAGCTTGAAGGTGTGTTAAATGGGTTCAAATGTCTGACGCGATGGTTGACCCACTGCCCTCGGTTGAAGCATGCTTCATCGGAAACTCCTGCTGGTTTGGCATTGTACGAGTGGGTACGAGATGGTGGTCTGAGACAAGGTGGAATAGCCCGTGCGCACGTGCTTTACCTGCAATTCGCCTGGCAGTATGCACGAGCCCGGCTTCTTTTTAAAATGCCGAACTGGGCGGATGTTCACACCGGAGCAGCCCGCCATTGTAAGGAAGGAAGGAAGGGTGTATTACTGCGGAGGTCCCAATAAGGAACAAGCAGGTACTGTACCGACATACAACGCGTCCAATAGCTGTATGCTACGGTCACAAGGGTGATCGCAAATCAGCGATTAACCAAATTCTCGACTAATTTGCGATCACCATTGCAATGGATCATTGGTGTGACTTATGAAACACTATACAGCACTAGTCACTAGTATACAGCACTATAGGGGTCATAGTGTACATCCTTTTTGCATAGTGCTGCACAGTGCTGGACAGGATCCTTCGGTTTTCCTGATTCGACAGACTTCGAGTGGCCATGGAGCAAGAAAGCGGGGGCATCAAAGACCGAGGTTAGACCTGATTAGATTCAGCCCGGACAGGCGGTGCGGGGCTGTATCTAATCTCGGTACCTTGCTCAGTATATTATCTGTCGGTCATTGTTTGCCAGCTCTTCTGTCCCAACCGTCGAGGAGAACGTACTCTGAACGGGATACACCAGATGCGGCAGTGCGACACACCTCAAATGCGACACACCGTGATCAAATCAAGCTCAAATGCAGCACACTGTCAGCTAGACTCGTGAACCAGTCGGCTCGCAAGCTCACAGACAGAGAACGCCGACCAGATTAGGATAGAAACCAAATATGCGCCAAACATTTGATGGATTGATACGAACAGGTGAGCTTGCTTACCGACTGGGCCGGCCCGTCGCTGATTTGGGTGATGGATTTGCGCCCGCCATTGGAGAGGTGCGAACTTTGTCGTAGGACGTCGAAAACATGAAAAAAAGTGCTCAAAGTTCCTAATTGAAAGATGGATAACTTTTAATTTCCTGTTGAACGAGACTAATATGATTTTTGGGTATATATGACCTTGGTCTTCTATGCCCACTAACCAATGCCCCCTACACCTTTCCACAGGTCCAAAAAAAACCCGCAATAAATTTTATACCATTCAATAGAGAATTGAAAGTTATCCATCTTTCATATAGGAAGTTTGAGCAGTTTTTTTTGACATTTTTAGCCTCCTCTGACGAAGTCCGGACCTCTTGAATGGGGCTCGATACTGATGCTAGTGATCGATACTGATACTGAATAGCGAGCGGAGTTTTAATACACGTGCCGCCGGTCCGAGCCACTGCCGGCGTTGAAATGTCCATTGTCCGTGCGCGAGAACGAGAAGAACCATTCACTGCGTTCCCACCCCGTGTAGACACACCCAGGTGTACGTGGAGCTACGTGGGGCGACATGCGGCGACATGCATCGATCTTTGGCTAAGTCCGGCTACGTATGTGTACACCGAGATGTCGGTGTACATGCAGCTACATGCGGCTACGCGGCGTAGACGCGGTCCGTCTACCCGTCGGCTACGTCTGTCTACGTGCGTCCATAGCGTAGGCACAGGTAGACACAGGTAGACACACCTTCATAATGCTGCATCCCTCGGTCACGTAGGCATATTGGTGAGCTCTAAGTTTAGTAGCTCCGCATTTTAGCTACGTCGGTCTACGTGTGTCTACATCGGTCTACGTGCGTGGACCAACGTAGACCAACCTCGCCAGATGTAGACCTATGTAGACAAGCCGTGTCTACATAGTGTAGACATAGGTAGACGAAGGGGCCCGTCTACCCTTCGTCTACGGGGGTAGACAGACCCTATGTCTACAAGGGGTCGGAACGCAGTGATTCGCCGTGTCGCGTCGCGTAAAAGGGTCCAAGCTCGATGAAGTGAGTTTTATCTAGTGAGCGATGATGATTCAGGCTCATTCCATTTTTCAGCTAGCGGAGCAACTCAAGGTGTACTATAATTCTGATTGGCAACGAACTAGCAACATCACAAAGGCGACGACAGCACAGGCCCGACAGGCTCTTATGAAACAAGTTCACAACCCAAACAGGCTACTGATGGTTCCGCCGGTACCACAGACAATACCGAAGCTGCATCACGCACCAGTAGGAATGCTTTCACTCAGAACCATCGACCAAACCCTCACGTTGACCCCCCGGAGACTTCTGCAGGATCTAGCAATGGTGCATTAGTATCATTCGAGGCTGGCCCCAGCATCGACCCCTTCCTCCTCGGGGCTGTCCAGCGTTACCTCTGCTCCGGCAGTTGTTGCAGCGACACAATTTATTGCAGGCTCCAGCAGTAGTTTGATGGTTGATCCATCGAGATCTGCGGAGGCAGTACCGGTGCCAAGGCTGGGGCCACAACCGGTGTCCCATGCCGAGACAATGCAGCAGCTGGCGAAGACATGCAGCAGTCTGAGCCGCTGCTGAAGAAGCCCCGCAAGGACCGAACTTGTCGCAAATGCGCCCTCGACTCGTGCCCTGGGAAGGCGAAGGTGGATTACTGCTGCAACACTTGTAAGGATTGCGGGAAGCAAGGTCAGGATAAGTCCTGCCGTGGCCGCAATCCAAAATTCCCGACGAAGACGTGCAGGGAGGCGGTGGGCGAAGGGAAATGGGATTGATGACAATTTGATTTATTGGCAGATAGAATGGATGGAGCTTGTACACGCAGATCATCCGATGGCTGGCGTCCTGCGAGATATGTCGTCGTAGGCAGGCACGTACCGGTGCGCGAGCGAGCTGCATAAGACGAAGGTACGGTGGGTCGGTGACATCCGAGTGGCAGGAAAAAGCCCACCAGCCGGCGACGAGGACTGAGTGGGGTCGTCATGCAACATAGTGGACACCAGCAGCAGTGCGCGCAGCGCAGAATGCGGACTCGCATCTGCGGGACGTGCGCTGCTTTGATGGAGTCGTGTATGAAAGCATGACACCGGTCTCGCATCACGCCGGTGTGGGCCTCCTCAATGACGACGACGACGATAACGTGCTCTTATAGCAATGCTGTCTCATGAGCAGCCGCTTGCGGGAGATGTCGCTGAAGGGTGACAACATGGGTAGTGTAGGCCGCCATGGGTTGTAGCGCAAGTTGAGAACTTGCATCGGTAGGCGGACGTGACGCCGCGGGTTTGATGGTAGTCGTGCTGTAACACACAGAGAATGAAGCTGACATTAGTGGACAGAAGGAAAATAGCTAATAACGACACACCTAAGTAACCTTTCTCTATTTGCCCTGGGAGCTGGGTGTTCCAGAGAAGAAAAGACCATTATTGCAGTTGATATGCAACAGAGTGAGCAAGAGGCCGTGGTTCGCGCAATCTTCTTTGCGCAGGCGGCCCCAAAAGAGTTATTCAGCCAGAATCTTCTTGGGAGTTGGAAGTGACGGGCCTAGAAACCAGGGTTTCAGTGAGATTAAAGCCAAGAAGCAGAGGGTAGAATAGAATGGCCCGCGAGAAGAGAAGGGTGAGAAAAGACGAGCGAGCGAGGAGAGGATGACAGTAGGATGACACGCAAAGCAAACCCGAAATGCCGATAACCGATGTGCATTGAAACTCCGCTCAGTATCGAAAGATAATGAGCTTTATTTATTGTGCAACCCACCCCGCCTCGATTCGCGCGAAAAAATTTGGACATACTTTCACAATGCTTATGATTCGTTCCCATGCTTTAGACGAGTTTTTCCTCCCTTAGTTTTAGTATCTTCAAGCGGTTTCTCTCATTTATTCAGTATCGAGGACTGACAGCCGCCAATCATCGCTTGAAGTTTCCCGAGGTCCGAAAGCTCGGAACCTCTTCCGAACTCTTCCGAATTCTCCCTTTTTCACGTGGAATTTTTAGTTTCTTTTTTCTTTATTTTCTTATTTTCCCTCACTAGCATCAGTATCGAGCCTTGAATGGCGGGCGAAAATCCATCACCCAAATCAGCGACGGGTGGGCCCAGCCGGTAATTCATCATACGAGTTCCGCGAGTAAAAATAGACTTTGATTGAATTACCGGATGGGGACGAGCCTAACTGTCAGCCATCAGCGACACTCATGGCGCCGAGCCAGGGCTTCCATCAAATGGCCATCAAACCGTCATGTACCGGCAAACCCTGGCCGCGAAGCGGCCGGTTAGCGGTTTGGGTTAGCGGTTAGAGGTTAGAGGTTTGGGTTAGAGGTTAGAGGTTTGGGTTAGATGTTAGAGTTAGGGTTAGTGGTTAGGGTGAGGGTGAGGGTATATTGTAACGTCGAACAAGAAAACAAGTGTATTTGATGGCCGATCAAGCGGTTTCGGCATCTGATAGTACACCGAAAACAAGTGCGACACATTGATGGGACATGTGCCGCATTTGAGGACGGTGTGTCGCATCTGAGGTGTCCGCGTTTGGTACATCCTCTACTCTGAATATCTCCTTCAAATTTATGTCCCCGGCGAGCTTGACATTCCGAATGTCTCCCGCATCGGCGGCCAAGGCCAGCGTCTACATACTGATTGACGCACAGAGCTGTGTCTTCAACATAACCTTTTTGCTATCTGCGTTCAATCACCGCCCGTGCCTGCGCCACTCAAAAGTGTCTCTCTTCATTCAATTCCACAGCTTCCCATCCGGGGTAAGACTCCCGGCGTCGGAGTCCTCCGGATCGCAGTCTTTTTCACTTGGCCTTGGTTCTCGGGTACGCGATGCTAGCTAGGGCCTAGAACTGTACTATCTGCTGTTGGCTATTAACGCGTTTCTGGAGCTGTTTCGATGTAGCCAAAAAAAAAAAAAAGAGAGAGTCGGCCCGGGCGCCGTCTTATTCGGACGCATCCAAGCGTCAAGATCGGATACTGTTGGACCTCAAAGCGGAACTACCCCTGGGGTTTTCTCCCATGCCGACCTCTGATGGCCACTTTTCCCCTTGTGCCCTACGCACTGTGACGTCAAAACTATTAAACAACGTTGAACTTGTTCTTGCACGCCATTTCTCTAACTATTTCCGAGGTTCTCCGGGTCCTACCTGTGCTGTGCATGGGGAACTAACGAAGAAGACCCGATCAAGCTCGGAGGAGGAGGAATTCTGGAACATTACCAACTACATCTGAGCCAGTGTCGGGACGTTTGAGACCAGCTTCGACCGGCGTGAACGCGCCGTGCACTGCCAAGCATATTGTGCGCATACTCGCCGCGATACTCAATTGCTTGCAAACGCGAAGAACATCGGCACGACGCGTACTACAATTGCCACTGGCTGTACATCCCATGCTACATACATCCCAGAATGGAACCCGCCAAAGGTATATAAAGGGCTTCTCTCCACTGCATACTAATCACCAGCATACAGTAACTTACAATGCGCTACGTCACTACCTTCGCGCTTCTCCTGACATCCTCTGCCTTTGGAACGGTGGTCTCCGGCCAAAAAACAACACCGTCTCTGCCCGCGACGGCGGCTTTGCGTCCACATGTGGGAACATTGTCTATCGTTGCCCCGACACCCCAAGTGATTGCTTCCTGTACGCCTACTGTGGCGACGGGAAGGGAGGATACGAAACACCGCTGTCCGCCTGAACAATTGCGTCGCGAACCTGCATGTGGTTTCCGCGATTTATCCGCACTACAGTCAATCAGCGCTGACTCTGTTGTTTTTCTGCAGGGGCGGGAACCTAGCATATCAATTGGTGGGGTACTACGGAGACACCTGCAGCACTATAGGATTGAAAGAGCCCGCCACCCTGGGCGCCGTGTGCAGCAATGGAAAAGGCGGAGAGGAATACTCAGAGCTCGATATCAGCGAGAACCAGCCTGTTCTTATTGGAATGAGCCGCTGACAAGTTGTATTCTCAAACAAATGCATCGGTGATTCAGTGTCCTCACCTTCGCGATGCGGCCGTATGCTGACCCGATGTGATGATTTACAGGAAATCATGGTGGTTTCCTCGACTGTCAGGTGCGCGGCCTTTGCGGGAGTTGGTCGCTGATATTGGATTCAGTTCTGAGTGCATGTGGGCATTGGCGCGACGTGGCCCCACACAAGATAAGATTGATGGTTTGAATGTGAAACGACGGTTTCGAAATTATTATAGTTTGCGACGTAATCATAAACTTCCGGTCCACCGTAAGAGGATGAGCAAGTTTGGTCGGACACAATTGGAAGTTCAAGTTCAGCTCTAAGCTGATGAAGACACTGCGCAATATGAGAAATGAACCGGTCACCATGAAAGTATTCGGGAAACTTTTTACACGGTTGAAATATTTTACTTTACCACGAACACGACGAACTACATCATCAAGTCTTTCCTTGACAACTTATCCTGCGATCCCGCGACTTTTGTGTTGAAAGTATCGTATAGCGCTTGTATGGCCGCCTTCCACTTTTCCGTGTCGACGTGGTCGACTTCACGATCGTAGGTCATGAATCCTATTGAGAATCACACGCTTTCAGTAATTCCGTTCAATCCATTCTGTCCGAACAGAGACGCACCATTAACCTCCCCCTCGACATCCGTCGTCTGCGTGTATACCCCTCCATTGCAGTCGAACATCTCAGTCTGCTCGCGCAGCTCCTCGATAACCTATATATACATAGGTGCTACTTAGACTGCGCCGTCCATGTGAGATGCGATTGATTGAAGACGTACCCTCAACGCGCGATAGTTCCAGATATCGGTATTGGCGTCAATCTCGTACGTCTGGTTGATATTCGCAATCGCCACGGGGTCGTTCCACAGGTGATCGCTGCGCAGCCCAATAAATCAGTTCTTCTCTCCTTAACCTTCCCCCGCAGAGAACGAGGGAAAAGTTCCAACAAACAAACGAAACGCACATAGTCGTATTAACCCCCACCCCGCCAAACTCGCCCTGGAACCCAATACGATTCGGGTCGTTCGGCGTGCTCGCAATACTATAAAACGGCGCGCCGCACTGCGGGCTCGAGTAGTGGTGGTTGTCGTGGAAGTCCCCGACGCTGATGTTGAACAGTTGCTGTCCCCAGTCGTTCCACCCCGAGACGGAGTTGATGAGCTGGTGCCCGGCGAGGATCTCCGCGATGCGCGGGGTGAGCTCGATCTCGGGGCCGTTGGAGAGTTGGCCCCAGCCCTCTGCGGGACGTCGTCAGCATTGGTGAGTATATTATAATGATAATAATAATGAGGAGCGGTGAAATGGAAGGGGAAGGGGAAAGGACGCACCGTTATAAAGCATAAAGGTGAGGATACTCGGGAAGCTCGTGTGGCCGCGGACCATCACGTTGAGCTGGCGCTCCCACTCGGTTTGCTGGTCCGGCGTCGGGGCACGGAGGTCGAGCGCGGGCATGTCTTGCATGATGATCAACCCGAGTGTGTCCGCCGCGTGGTAGAACAGGTCTGGCTCGACTTTGATGTGTTTTCGCCTGCACGACGAGGTATCAGATGCACATTGACAAGACGAGAAGGAAGGGACGTACAGGAAGTTCATCCCGAGGCTCTTGAGATACTGCAGGTCGAACACCATCCCCTCATAGGACGGGGGCTGTCAAAATAATGGTTTGAGCTCTTCAACTCGCATAGAAATAAGTCGAAGAAGTGCGACGCACCGAATGCAGCCCATCAGGCCAATACCCCTGGTCGAGCGGCCCAAACTGGAACAAGGGCTCGCCATTCAACACGAATCGCTGGACCCCATCCACGGCCTTGCGCTCCACCGTCCGGAACCCGGTGTACGTCTGCACGACATCCTCGCCCACCGTCACCGTGATATTATACAGATTCGGCGTCGCGGGGCTCCACACCTCCGGGGTCGGCGACACGGCGAAGGTGAATTCGCTGTTGGCAGTGCCGTTCGCGCTGAAGAGGGTTTTGGTGTTATCCGCGGGGTCGAGGATGGCGATGGACACGGGGGAGGAGGAGTTGGTCGAGGTTGTAATGGTGGTGTTGACGGAACCGTCGGCGCCGGCGCGGAGCGCGATGTCCGTGATATACTCGGCGCTGGGCACCGCCTCGAGCGAGACAGTTTGCCATATGCCCGTGCATGGCTACCGTATTTCTTGTTCGTCAGAAACTCTCCTCGAAAGATGCTAGTAAGACTCACGGTGTAGAAAATGTGAGACGGGACGCGGCGCTGCTTGCCAATGGGTATGTTCCCGCCGGGTCGTCGGTGGGGTCGAACACGAACAGGATAAGCTCGTTGGTCGCATTTTTGGTGATGTGCGCCGTGATGTCGAACGCGAACTTGTCGTACCCGCCCGTATGTACTCCGACCTGTACGCCATTGACAAAGACCGTCGCCTCGTAGTCGACTGCGGCAAAGTGCAGCACGACATTGTCCGTGAAGGACTCGGGGATGTCGAATTCGCGACGGTACCAGCTGAACGTCGACTGCTGTGCTATGCCAGAGAGTCCACTCCTACCGGGTTCGTAACGCGTCAGAAATGAAAGCAAGTTCAAGATATTGATACGCACTCGATACAGAACGGCACCAATACGTGCTGGTTCAGCGTCGTGTTAACAGGGACATCGCTCACATCCCCAGAGTTATTGGCGAACTGGAACTCCCAGACGCCATTCAAATTGAGCCATGTATCGCGCCTCAACAGCGGGCGCGGGTATTCCGCCCACGCGCCCTCGGGATCGGCCGCAACGCCGTCCGTCCAGCGTGTCTTCAGCTTCGGCTCGATCGCCTTGTACACCGCGTCCTCGGGATTGTCGTACGTCGGCCGCACGTCATCAATCCCCCATTTTTCGGAAGGGGAGTCTGCGCGTACGCAGCTAAGAGGGTCTGCGAGAAGATGAACGCCGCGGCGATGCTGGTGCTGTTCAGCTTCATGGCGAATTCCGTGAGACGGGATTTTGGACGGGGCCTTATATGTGGGGCTGACGCGCCGCGCCGCCGAGCATTTTGAGGGGTCAGCAGATGCGGGGTGCATCATGGCGGTGGTAACTACGACCCGTGGACGCTGGAAAGCGGAGGCGAGTGCGTGGTTCGTTCAAAGGAAGCAAAGTGTTACGTCATTGATCGTGATACGCCCGCTGCGCGTTTAGTTTGCAGAGCCTCTCTCTTCGCCGCCAGAACCTTCGTTAAATAGGCTGTTGAGCCCCAAGTATTAGCCGGCCAGAAAGTGATATCACAGACGATTCTTTTTGGTCCTCTATTTCTGATTCGTATACGCGAACCTCTGTGTGATTTTAATTCTGAGGTGCGTAACTTAGCGGCGTTGTCACCCCGCGGGGTCATGTGAAGCAGGCGGGTGCGCGTTGGTCTGCGATGACCTGCGATGACTCAATGAGCTCGTTCTCCCTTGGCGCCGACGATCTCCATCGCGTACATTTCCTTGGTCAAAATGCTTTCCCACATATAACGCCAGACGCGCACAATTGGGTTTTCATGCGGGCAGATGCAATCTCGTCGTGTTGTCTATCGAATATAAATCTCAGTGCGAAATTCAATACAAGAAACAGCATCCGTTCGTAAGCTCGTTATTGTACATAAAGAAATCCAGGTAGGTCCGTCGTCGGCACCGCGCGTCGTCCAAAACGCATCCCTCCGCGCATCTATACATGCGCATATACATACACACAACGCCACGCCACGCCACGCGCCTTCAATGGCTTACGGCAGCGGCGGCCGCGCGAACGCCCACACCCACGCCCGCCACCGCTCAATGGCTCAGCGCAGCAGCGGCCGCATACCGCCCGAAGAGCATCTCGCCGATGCCGAGCCCGAGCACGAGGGTGATGATGTATGATGCTTGGAAGGTCCTGTGAGGACGACGGGTCAGCGGGGGAGCGTATGTGAGGGGGAGGAGCGATAAGGAGGAACGGGGGAAGGGGGAGGAAGGCAGGAGGAGGAGGGAGGGAGGGAGGGAGGGAGGAGGAGCAGAGAGCAGACGGGAGAAGGGGAGAGGGAGGGAAGGGGAGGGAAGGAGATGGGGGAAGGCGGAAGACGGAAGGCGGAAGGGGAAGAGGGGAGGGAAGGGAAAGGAAGGGTGTAAAGAAGCGATAAGGAGTAACAACGCACATAACCGCCAACATAAACGCAAACGTCAGCACCGCCTGCAACGCATGCATCGCACCGCGCATCACATCGTGCGCGGGGACGAACGGCGGGGCGTGCAGTGTCATTTTCTTCGTCTGCTTCTCGTCTTTATCGCACCCCTTCTTCGCTCGCGCAACCCTCCCCGCCTCGCGCCAATGCGCCGCCATCATGCCCCGCACAGCCGCAAGCCAGCGGTCCACGAGCGCAAGGAGGAAGAGCCCGATACACGCGCCTGCGAGGGCCCCCGAACTCTGCGGGACCCAGCCGGCGAACCAGAGGATGTCGCCGCGCGTGAAGTGGAGGTAGGGCATCATCATGCCGGAGGCGAGTGTCATGCCGTCGTCCATGGACATGTCCATGCCATTGTCGAGGCCCTGGACGAGCGGGAGGAGGGACAGGGCGAGCGCGAGGGTGAGCGCGAGTCGGAGGGAGGAGGGGGACGGGGAAGGGGACGACATCGTGCTACGGTGGTCGTGGTCGTGGTGAGGTGGAGCAGGGAGCAGGAGGAAGAGCCTGGATGCAGTGACGGGAGAAGCGAATTAGAAAATGATGGGAGCGAAGGGATCGGGAATAAACACGCACAAATACGATCGGATTGGCTCGTCGTTAGGCGTCCAAACTCGAATTGTTACCAACCGCAGGAGCGCACTTCAGTGGACGATGTGGGCGGTCGCAAGCAGGATAGAGCAAGCAGCTAAGCTCGACTTGAAAAATCACAGACTCCAGAGCTTCCCGTGCGTGCGTGATACGCGAAACGGGAATGATTCTATTCCCTGGATGGGTTACCGGGAGCCCGCTGCCCAATGAGCGCGCCCCGATCCCCGAGTCATTCCCCGAGTCACGATAATTATATCGTCGTTGCCCGCGATGACGAATGGTATTTTGGGGATGGTGGGCTGGTGGGATGGGGATGGGGATGGGATGCCGGTGCGCCGCGCGGGAGGGCATCCGTGGCGCACGGGTGTGGCCCGGTGGGTAGGAGGTCAGATGGTGGTGGTTGTGGGGACTGGCGACCTGGATGGGGAGGAGGATGAGTTGATCGACGAGGGTGAGGGGATTATGACGGATGTGCGTACGAAGATTGATTGAGTACTCAAGGAATCAATTCAGCCGGACGATTGAGGGTCTTGAGCAAGCTTGAGGAGGTCACCAGTAGTCCTGCGCATAAGATATAGGGTGTCTGTCCCGGGAGAAATTTCGGATTTCTTGAAGACAAAGACAAAGACAAAGACAGGTTCCGGCTTCGTGAGGACTGCGCTCTCGCGTTCGCCTGTCTTTGCTTTTGTCGTTGCCGTTGCCGTTGCGTCGATACCCAGACACCAGAAAGCACCAGAGAGACAGCGAGCAGCCAGAGAGGACACGTAGACCAAAAAATCGGAGCAGAGAATTCCAAAGAGTCAATTCCGCCTCTAGCACCCAAAAACGCTCTCTTCACCAAAGTCACCCCTGGCCAGCACACCGCCAAAGTCATCAACACTAAGGAGAGCGGAGCGCATAACTCGAGGAAACCAAAGGCAAAGGACGGGCAAGGAAGGAGAGCAGAAGTGAGACGAGGGACGCGGTGGCAGAGCGGAGGAGAGGAGGAGCGCTGGCCGGCGTTTTGTCGAGGCTTTTTCGCGGTGATGGCCCAAGACATCGGTTGGGCTTGGCGGTGTGTGATTGGTTCGGGCGCACTCGGAACTGCGCGCCGATATTTATCAGGAGACCTTACCAATGGCTTGGTTGCGTTGCGTTATTTTGCGACAGAGTGGCGTGGCGTTGGCTGAGGGAGCCTGGGCTCGATTGGCGCTTCATTTAAACCCATTTAAATCGTATATTTACCGGATTTTCGGGTTACAGTAGAACATGCATGTTCAAATTAATATCCCCAAAGCCCGAAGCCGGTTCAATCAAAATTTAATTCATTCAGCGCGCGCTATTGTCGGGTCGACGGCCGGAATGGAATACAGAAGCCGTTCGAAAACCACATACAGACCTATCTTAATCTCTAACCAAAAGTGAAAATTCAACCTCACTCACGGGCGCACCTGGCTACGTGCCACGGGACGAATACTCAGCTAGAATCGTCCTTCGACTTTGGACAACAGCCCCGATAACGGCTCTGTGGAAGGCCGCACCCTCTGCCAGTACGATAATCCCCTTGACAGCGCATCCTGAGGGAGCCCGTTCGACTCGGGCACGAGCCATATTGTGGGAAGGACTGCCTTTTTTTTTTTTTTATTGCTCAGGCTGAACTGCAGTGGATACACGTACATCCCACAGACCAATAAAACATGGGACGAAACTATCCAAAATCCATATATATGCACTACAGATCCTCCATCCTCATGATGTCCACGGCATAATTCAAGAATTTAATTTGATTATGCAGCCACCGCTTGTTCAATTCACATGACACAGATACAGATACGCGACTCTTTGAACTGTTGAACATCGGCTCGGTGGATGGGCACGCCTTCAGCCAGTATTGATATAATATTCCACCTTTGAGGGAGCCCGTTCGAGTCGGGCGCGAGCCATAGCATTGAAACATCAGATGTCTTTTTTTTTTCGCTCACTCGTACAAGTTGAACCCAAGGCCTGGAGCCTGACAATTCAGCCAAAATTTAACTCATCCAGCGCACGCCATCATCGGGCCGAGAAAATACAGATAACCATACATAGTACAGATCCATCTTAGTCTCTTGCAAGTGGAAAATTCAACCTCCCGCCGGGTTCCCCTACTAAATAGCTCCACTGAGACGAATAGTCGACTCGTAGGACCTCCTACATCATTTTTGCTCCTTTGTTTAGTTTTTTGTTCGACTAGGAACTTCGTCTGAGCCCGACTCGAACTCGACCCACTGCCGTTTTTGTTCAATTGAGGACGCATATATACCTAGATTTCTTGACGCCTCATGTTTCTACTGCTGAACCAAGGTGGTTGGAAGCAAATTAACAACGTTCAACCACTTTGGTAAGTTTGATTGGGTCAGAAACAAGGATAATTCTATTTGGCAACCTCCCTTGACCGACCTTTAACCATTTCGTTAAGGCCGGATTTCCTTTTTTGGAATACCCGTTTTAAATTCGTAGAACCACCAGAAAAATGAGGAAAAAAATCGGATCATTGGGAGAATGGATATAAAAGTCGATGTCGTCTACCAAGCGGTCCTATAATGTGAACTCATTCGGAAGTTCTTTATCCATGACTCGGAGCATGTTTGAAGCTCTCCACGTCATTCTTTGGATGTTCAAAGTGCCCTTCAGGTGTGTACAATTGAACAGATGGTCTTTGCCATACATTGCCAGATTATGCCACATTTCTCATTTCAAAGAGAATGTTGATTCCTTTGACCAATTTTGAATTCTGACCGTACCGCGGCAGTTTTGAGCCATACACGTGTTACATTAATTCATGATCTGACATCGGTATCACTATGGAGCTTTTCACAGGCAATTCAGGGTGCATTTGGAGATGGGGTTGCCCTGTCGTTCGAATAGTAGTTTTCCAAACCAGTGAATCTGACTACCTTTCAAAATTGATACTATAGGCGGGTGAAATTTGTCTTGACCACTCAGAACCGCGGATTACGGTCGGGTCAGGCTTGCTAGCATTGCACATGAGCCTTAACGATTGTAAGGAAGGACTTTTCCAAATTTGGAAAGGGTCAGGCCGAGGGTCAGACGGTCAAATGGGTCAGACCTTTTTGACTCTCGGCCTTGCCTCAGACAACACTGGTCGAAGCGAGTCGCAGCACAAAACACCTGGAAATCCTCGGCACTTTACCAGGCAAAGCCCCAGAAAAATTTTAATAGCTGCCTAAGATGAATGTCTGTGGGATTATTTATTTTGCTGTATTTTCCTTGCGACAAGGGACTGGGACACTTTCCGCCCTATTCCGCCTCTCCCGCCATCAGCCGCCATCAGAGAGATCTGACAAATCTTCTGGCTTCTATTTGGCAACCCCTCAATTTCTAGTGCACTTGCCAAAGAACGGGGGTTGCCAAATAGAGTTATCCCAGAAACAAGAGCCAGGAAGTTCAGTGGATCATGATCATCCAAAGCGTCGATCCCCGGGGGGGTCTCTTCCAAACTTGAATTGCCGTGATGCAGATACGGCATCCAGTTTTGGAACGTCTCTGCGTCTCAGTATAAGTTTGCCTAGTCTGGTTCCCAGCCGTATAGGCCAGTGGGCTCGCTGCGCTCGCAGACAGAGTAATCAGTTATCTTGCCGAACCGGGACTCTCGGAAATTGTTCCGAGACAGAAGTTTGGATGAGATTTGATGGGGAAGCACTGCCCTATACTGTAGGATTTCGTTCAAATTGTATGGTCACTTGTCCGGATTATTCTAATCAGCAACCCCCCACGTGAGGCCGAAGCGGAAGTTGAAAATGGGTTTGACACCGTTATCCTGCCTGTTGCCGTCGATTTTGGCCACATTGGGGGTACGAAAGAGTGCAATATTTTCTAGGGTATGTGCCCGTGTCTCCTCTATTTTTTTTCGTTTTTTTTTCCCCCGCTATTTCTGAACTCTTTTGACTTCCAGCAGAGCCAAAGTGTGAAAATGCGATTGATTCCCGGATTTCAGCCCAAAAAAATTTGAGTAGCTGTTTCTTCCTTTGAATCAATTTTTGTAACTTTATTCTGGCCTTTTTTCGTCGCCAAGAGCCCGAACATGTCCCGCCCCTTCCCGCCACTGCTGCCATCAGATCTGGACTTATAGATCAGAGGGTTGCTAAATAGCAGCAACCCCCCGTACATCAGCAAGGGGGGTTGTTGATTAGAATTATCACGCTTGTCCCACACCCAAAAATGTACGAAATTTTTCGTAAGTCAATGCGTCACAAACACTGCGTTCAGACCCCCTGTAGGCACACCCTGTGTCTACTGGCGTAGACAATACGTACTGTAGCGATCTGTATGGCAGTAACATAACACGTAACGCTGGGCTCAAAATGTTGCCTATTTCCAGCCACGTAACGCATAACAGGTGGACCGTTGCTAGACTTTAAACTGTTTTAAACTTCAAATTTTTCCCCTCAAAAAAGGCATTAAAAATCGCAAAAAAAAATGCAATTGAGCTACTAATTGTTGAAATCTTCTTCCGCTAAATTATCCTCACCCCACGAGACACCGTTGTCATTATACACCCAAATATTCTCGATGTCGCTGGCCCCTAGTAGCATCCCGTTGTCATTCGCAACTACAGTGGCTGAAGCAACACAATAGGTATTAGCGCTCGGGAGATCTGTTTGGGGAATATCCAGTTGAGGGTTTCCTGAATGACACAGCTCAAAGGAACATCAGTATCATCAGTGTCGCCCGTGGATACATCGTCGTCGTCATCCATTGTGGCAGTGCACTCTGGCACCGCCCCACAGAGCGCATCAGGATCGCCGGCAGCATCCGCCGGACTTTAGTAGCGTAGTCATAGCAGTTCCGGCACATTCATCACTTGCCTTTCACCGCGCCATGCAGTTCCGACCTAGTCCGTAGCAGTCCCTAGCCGTCCACACGAGCAGCACCAGAGACTACGTCTCCATCTGGTGACAGCAGTGCGATTCTATACCAAGAAACGTGCCACACCGTAGCCGTTACAGCGCAACTGACCATAAAGAAAAGAAAAAACTGGCCCACCCACCGTATCCACACCGAGCAGCCTCAGGCAGATTCCTACCCAGACCCAGAGCAGTCACCCCAGACATCTCGGATGAGTCGTCACTCACAGCATCGAGCCTCTTCTCCTCACGAGCACCGAGCCCAGCCACACCCGCTACCTCGCCAGCACCTCCACCAAATTCCGCTGCACTACTCACAGCCCTAGCTGCCACCGTCACCGTCCCACTACCGCCTCCCGACAACATGACCGAGCTCAGCCATACACTCTTTAAGGGCGACAGCATCGGGGAGAATGCCACGACTTCTTGAATGCAATCCGTCGCCGCAACTTGCTTAATCCAACCTGGAAGGACCCCGAGAAGCTGGAGTTCTTTGACTCAGCCTGAAATCGGGTGGCTACGCGAGGTCCTGGTACAACAAGCTAGCCGCTGCAGACAAAGACACGTTCGCGCACCTCGTGGAGCATTCCAGAAGCAGTGGCCTGAAAAAGAGATGGCGATACGGGAGAAGGGAGAGCTGCAAGAGGAGCTCCTCAGCTTGAAGTTGCAGCTGGAGCAGGTGGGCGTGCCATCGAGGAGGACGGGATTGAGGAATGGGGACAGGTACGCTGGGCAATCAAAGTCGCCGAGATTGCGGCGTGATCGAGGACGACGGGGGGTTAATCCTCAAGCGCTCAAGAACATCCCCGACTCCCTCCTGCTACGCCTGGGGCCGAAACGCAAGACCTGGGCGGAGCTCGTCCAACCATGAAGACATCCGTCGTCAGAGTTGCTGGCGTGCGCCATCTCGAGGACCGCCTCGCCGGCATGGAGTCCCTCATCAATACTCTGCAACGCGCGCAGCCCCAGACCCCAACGCGCGGCCTCAGTGCTGCGTTCTCCGGCATGGCAGCATCATCCCCGTGCGGAATGACCCTGTGCGGCGCGTCTCTTTCCCCAAGCGCCAGCGACCACCGGGCCAGCCGCGCCTACCGCGCGACTCGGAGCGCCTCCGGATGATCCAGGCGGCAGCCGTCACCATTCACCCCCGTAACCAAGCGGACTAGCGGCGTACGCACAGCAGATCACGCGTATGCACAGAAGCATGGCACGCTCAAGCGAGGAAGAGCGCCCATACCCTTGACGCCAGGCACCGTCGCGTGGGCTCCGGGAATGCCACAAGTGCGGGACGATGGGACACTTCAGTGCTGAATGCTCCGCTGCCAGCAACCTCCTCATCCCGACATCGAGGTCCGCTGGCGCCAGATCGTCCAGTCCATCCGCACCCCGCCACACGCACCGCAAACCGCAGCTGTTAACATTGTGCTGATGCCAGCGAGGACGTCTTCGGGACTGCAGAGTATGACCACGCCGTCATCGAGGAGTACCGTGTACGCAGGGAAAAGCGGAAGGGCGTCCACCTAAGCCAGCGTGGGACGGCCCGAGACCGAGAGCAAGGAGGAGGAGGGGGAGTCCCCGAGCGCACAGAGGAACCGCTCGGGGACACAGTGCAACAATCCCACGCGCATACCCTGGGTCACAGGGAGGGAGCATTACCGCCGGGAACCGAGGCAGCGGTTATCTCAGATGCACATGTACACAATACAACAAATCTAACATCATTGACCTGTATAGCGTGTGCGCGCGTGGACCAAAGGAGAAGAGTGTGCCATTCATTCACAAGGTGCTACTACAAGGGGAAGAAGGGGAGGAAATAGAACTCGAGGCGGTTGTCGACACGGCGCGATGGTGAGTGCGCTAGACACAGAAACATACGAGGCAGCTCGCAAGGCGTTCGGCAAACTCGCCTGGTCGCCGCGCATACTTTGTATGGCAAACGGCGAGTTGGTGCGGTCGAAGGGTTCATGGAGCGGGGAAGTGACGCTCAGGGCGTAACGAGGTGCGGAGTACTAGAGGTATTCCCGAGCGGCGGCGCTTGGGCAATGCTATTGGGAAGCCGCTGCTCGAGGGGTTTGCGGCGTGGCATGGTTACGAGAAGGATGTCATGCTGCTGTGCAGTGATGACGGCGCGACGGTGCGGATCGAAAACGCCCACGGCAAGCACGAGGGAAGGCGGACTCTGTAATGACGGTGACAGAGGCCGCAATGCGCACAAACATCCCGGGAGGCAGTAGCGCACCTCCCGTGAGGCAAGCACCCTCTCCTACGAGCAACGCGCCTGTAGAATGGATTGACCAGCCTGCGGTGATAGATGTTAGCACCCAGACGAAGGAAAACAAAAGCAGCGCACACACCAGCAACTGGTGGAGGGCATCGGATACGAAATCGGCCAGCATTGCGGCCACGCGCGGAACAACCACGGGGGGAGACAGCGCACCCCCCACGAGGCAAGTACCAGACCCCACTCCACCTGTTGCCGAGAACCCAAATGAGCACTCAGTTACAGGAGGGGAAGCAGAGGTCGCAGACTTACCGGTACGGAAAGCGAGCGACACCAAGCCCCAAGACCGCAGAAGCCGCGGACAAGCGCGCGAAGCGGAAACGCGGCGGTCGCCATGAGCGAGAGCGGAGGAATGCGAACGCGCGGGATTTGCCTGCGTCAGTGCAAGAGGTTGCGGCAGGTCCAGGTTTGAGCAAGGCGGCAGATGTTGGAGAGGAAAAGAAGGGGGGAGGTGATGCGTAGAACGAGGGCGCGAGGGTTGGATCGAGCGCTCAGAGGAGGAGAGCGATCACGGCGCGGCGGGAGGAGAGGCAGCGAGTCGGAGAGGCGTTGGAGAAGGTCGAGGCAGTGGCGCAGAGGAGGGAGGCGGCAGAGGCGAAGGCGCAGATGACGGCGCTGGTGGGCGAGAGCGGAGTAGAAAGGAAGAAGTGGACGAAGCAGGAGAGAATGGCGTGGAGGAGGATGAGGGCCCTGGGAAGCGGCGGCCACGTGCCGCCACGCGCGACAAACTCAGAGGGGGATTCGCGAACCCCCTCGAGGGAAGTCCCACCCCATCTCGACTCAGTACCATTTAACGTCACTGACACCGATGGAAGCAGAAAACCACGGCGCGCACACAAGCCGGAGAGCACCAGCGGGAAATGGCCGAAACAATTCCGGATCAAGACACCCGAGGAGGATTTATCGGAGTCTATGACTCCATGTGCGCAACACTCTGGGGGGGATTCGCAAACCCCTCTCAGGGGAGTAAAATCCACTTGGAAACGGAAACTGAAGCCGCGTATTGACGAGCACATTGACAGCCGCCTACCGCACCTTCGCGATGGAGTACCAAACCTCGGCGAGCCTGCGCAAAACTGGGCTGACGTCTGGCACCTTGATGATGAGGCGGGTGGCTCTCGGGATGATCCTGGCGTAGAACAACCAGAGCCCGCGCGCGCGACGGATCGCACGCTATTCACGAGGAAGACGAACCCGCGTGATGCTCGCAGAATGGCGGAAGTCAAAAGGCGCATTACCGTTGGAAAGGACCTGTCACATGAGGAACGGCAACAAGTCGATGCGCTCCTCGACGAGTTCGTGGACGTGTTCGGCTTGTCAATGAGCGAGGTCTACGCAATCCTGGGCGCGGAGCATCGTCTCGACGTGCCTGCGGGCGCGACATTTAAAACAAAAATTAACCAACGACCGCTCAGTCCCCCACAGCGAATTTTTTTCAACAAAGTCATCGATGAGATGCTAGACGCCGACGTTATACGCCCCATAAATCCGGCGGATGTTAAATGCTGCGGCTCTACGACCCTCGCACAGAAAGCCCACAGCGGGGAAGGACTATCGATCGAGGAGCTGCAACGCCGCGTAGATGACCAGTGCATCGCGAGCGGCTTCGAAACCGCATTCCACACAGAATTCGAAGGTACCCCCAATGCACCGAAGCTACCTGACGCACCCACAGAGCAGAAGTGGCGTGTTTGCCAAAGCTTTAAAGCCCTCAATGATGTGACGAAGGTCGCTCCAGTTCCGCAGGGTGACATTCGGGCGAAACAGCAGCGACTTAGTGGGCATCGATGGGTACACACATTCGACTTCGCCTCCGGATTCTACGCGTGCGTTATTCGTGAGGAAGACCAACCGTATATCTGTTTTTACGTGGAAGGCCGCGGTTACTTCTGCTACCAACGAATGCCGTTCAGGCTCACCGGCGCACCATCAACCTTTGGCAACATGATGGCCACCGAGCTCGGAGACCTTGTCGGTAACCTCTTCGAGCTATTCGTCGACGACGGCGGCATGGCAGCAGACAATTTCGATGATTCACTAGCTGATCTGCGGGTTCTGTTCACCAGGTGCCGAGAGCGCAAGTTGACGCTTTCTGCTGCAAAATCCAAGTTCTTCGTCACCGAAGCCACGTTCGCAGGCGGACGAGTTGGACCAGAAGGCATTAAGCCCGACCTCACGAAACTCACAGCGGTTGTGGACTGGGAGACGCCGCGCGATCTCCAAAACCTCGGGGCATTTCTTGGACTCACCGGGTACTTCCGAACCCTCATAAAAGGATATGCAGGCATAGCGCAGCCTCTTACCGATCTTATACACGCTGCGGAAGTCCCACGCCGGAAAGGCAAGGGCGCATTCCGTCGTGCGATGAAGGCGCACGTTCTCGAAGTCGCGTGGGGTGCGAAGGAACAGCGCGCGTTCCTCGCTCTAAAAATTGCGCTGACACAGGAGCCCGTGCTCAAGGGCCCTGTATTTGACGGCCGGCCCTTCATCGTGACAACGGATGGCAGCAAACACGGCTTTGCGGGAATGCTATCGCAGTGGCACACCACGGTTGATGCCAAAGGCAAAGAAATCAAGCGCTTACACCCGGTCGGCTTCGCATCAAAGCGAACTTCGGGGTCCGAGGAGCGGTATAAACCGTTCTTGCTCGAGTTTGCGGCACTGAAATATAGCCTCGACAAATTCTCCGATTTAATCTGGGGATTCCCGGTGGAACTTGAGACCGACTGTCAGGCCCTCCGCGATCACCTGCTCAACGACCAACTCAGTGCAACGCACGCGCGCTGGCGGGAGGTCGTCACGGACCACCAGATTGTCGACGTCTGCCACCGCTCCGGCAAAAGCAACGTGGTCGCGGACGGGCTCAGCCGCAAGCTCGTTGGCGTTCCCCTAACCAAGGGAGACAGACACGAGTGGACAGTCTGCGAAGACTGGGAAGCACGCACCGGTTTGACACACGCATTTTTCCACGTCATCGAGGAGACGCAATATTCTAATCTGCTCGACAGGTTTAAGGACGAAAATGTCTTTAAGCAGGTCATTGCGGCGCTACTCGAACTCGACCACGGCTCTTCCCCGCGGGAGCGCAAGCGCGCTCGGTACCACGCGCTCGACTACTACATCGAGGACGGCAAGCTGTGGAAGCTTGGGCCGAAAACGGTGCGCGCATGCGCCAAAGTCGAATGCGTCACGAAGCTCGAAGCAGTGGCGTTGGCGCGGGACTCCCACGAGCGCAATGGGCACTTCCACCGCGACATGATTAAGGTGCAGTTGCTCGACCGCATCTACAGCCCCGCGCTCGACCAGTCAATCGTGACGGCGATAAATGAGTGCGGGCGCTGTAAGAACTTCGGAGCGTGACATGTCAACTCGCTCCTCGAGCCGATAACGCGGCGCCACCCGTTCGAGCTCATGGTGGGCGACACGTTATCCATGCCGCGAGGGAAGGGAGGCTTCCATAAGCTCTCCCTCAATATGGACGTGTACGCGCAGTGGCTGTGGGTTCGACCGCTAACCTCCGCAGCGTCTGGCGCCTCAACAGTTAAAACACTATGTGAACTGTGGGGGAAGTTCCGACGGCCCGAAAGCTACATGTGCGACGGCGGCCCCGAGTTCGACAATTGGGAGTTAAGGCAACTGTGCGAGGAGTCGGGCATTGAGCTTCACATCGTGCCGAAATACTCACCGTGGGTGAACGGCCTCCTGGAGGGCATGAACTCGAAGCTCCTCGGGCGGCTGAAGCGCCTGTGCGCGCTGAACCTCGGGGAGGACGACTACGAGAAGATGGATTGGGAGGACTTACCGGAGAATTGGCCCAATCATCTAGAGGCCGCAGTCTTCGCCTTGAATAACCGTATTCTTCCAGCGCTGAAATTTTCCCCAGATGAGCTCCTCTTCGGGATGGTTATCAACACTGCACACACACCTATCGAGGAGGCCATGCTTCCCGTCGACGAAGCCGACGCCGGGCTGCAGATGGCGTACATGGGCCAGCTTCGGTTGGACGGGTATGCAGAGACGGTAGATCACGCGGTGCGGCGCAAGGCCCAATTCGATAAGAAGATCCTGGCGCGGGCGCCAAAGGAGGTTATATTCAAGACGGGGTCCCTGGTACAGGTGTACAACACGAAGTACGAGACGGGAGCGACATTTCTCGTCGAGCGCAAGATGGTGCCCATGTGGTCAGCACCCAGGCGCATCACCAGCCGTCGGCGAAACTCGTACAAAATTGAAACACTCGAAGGACTACCGATCGCCGGCAGGTTCAGCTCACGGCTCCTACGCCAATTCGTCCCGAGGAGAAGCACGTTGCTGCACGAGCTGCAGGAAGAGTGGGCCACGGGCCTCGAGGAGTTGCGGATAGAGGATAAAGGAGACGATGAAAACACGTCCGAGTCGGGCGGGGACGAGTAGTGCGACACGACGAGGACGCCGTGTCCACTTGGGGGGGGCACATGTGGCAGTGCACTCTGGCACCGCCCCACAGAGCGCATCAGGATCGCCGGCAGCATCCGCCGGACTTTAGTAGCGTAGTCATAGCAGTTCCGGCACATTCATCACTTGCTTTTCACCGCGCCGTGCAGTTCCGACCCAGTCCGTAGCAGTCCCTAGCCGTCCACACGAGCAGCACCAGAGACTACGTCTCCACCATCATGCCCACAGCTTGGCCTCGATTGCAGCTGCCGATTGTAGGGCTTCCTCGTTGAGTTCAAGAACATCACCGATCTTGTCCTCGATCTCCTTGCGGAAATCAGGATTGTTTCGGAGATATTCGCGGTAGGTGGCCAGGTGGCCTTTGATTTCTTGGATGTAAGGCAGTCCGAGCCCAAGTTGTATTTGCCGACAGCAGATTTCTCCCATGCCTCGAGAGTGAAACAAGAATAAGTAAAGAACAGCAGCGCAAGACAGTGGCGACATACCCATTTAATCAGATCTCTGCCTGATGAGGTCTGAGCCCATTTGAACAAGTCAACAATTGGCTTGACAGACGCATCACGAAGAACGGGGACAGAGGTCGAAAATTTGACTTGTTCCGCGGTGAGACCTGTCTTGGCTGCTCGGAATGGGTGGCCACCATCCACTCCGGGTAAGTCTGTTTAATATGGTGCTTGTAGACGCGTTGAAGTCCTACATCTGCAGGCTGAAACACGGGCGTGCCTGGCGTGACTGATTAGACATTAATTAATATCAGATGGCTATGACTTACAGTTTGGAGGGACGAAGACCAGAATCACGTTGGGGAATTCGTCATGAATGCAGGTACGGAATTCAATTGCCGCAGTTATCAAGCACTCAATCCAGCATTCTTCATGGAGCCGTGCACCATGATCATCTTTAAAAACTCCCCGAGTGCGAGCAGCCGCTTGCCCTGCTCTTTAAAAATGAGCTTGGACCCGTGGAGTGCATGGGTTTGGAAGGCAACTTCAAGTCTGCAATTGAATGCAAACATGGCCCCCTCCTCAGCGACATCTTCTGGGTCGAGATAGAAGTTATAGGTGGAAGAATCATCAGGAGGATCCAATGGAATAGAAGTTGGGAGGTATTTAAGAATATTGTATAGGTATGTAGACCGAGTGTCAAGGTCTTGAGGAATGCCAACTGGTAATTTGGGACCTGAAGCTTTCGACGAAGACATGGTGGCAAAGAAGTTAACAGGAGGAAGAATTGGCAGAAGGTGCAAATATATTTAGAGAGCTTAGCAGCATTGTTCACAGCTTTTTTGGTGCTCGCAAAGTTTCCAATTTGAGTAAGAAAGCTCGGATATGTCTGTTATTCAAAGCAGTCGTGAGTTGCCTAAATTGGCGAACATAACACTTAACTCAGGCTCGGTTGCTACGTCGTAACCCAAGATTTTCGTAACGCCTCCGGCGCGGTTGCTACCATACAGATCGCTACAGCATACGGTAGATATCTGGTCGTTGGTCTGTAAAGCGAAAGCATATTCGAAAATTCGATTCATTCATGCAAGGTATCTACAGTAATACGTACAAAGATCTGTGCTACTGCGAGACTCCTCCATTTCGTCACTTGGGAACTCAAACTGGATTGGCAGGTGAGTGGAAAACAAATGGAGAATTAAACATTGTTACAAACAAATGGCGGCCAGACGTTGTATCAGGTGGCAGGTCAATTGGGTTGCGGAACTGCAATGCTATTTTCCCTGCTGGCATGTTAGCTTTGGATGCGAGCAGGGTAGTAGGGCACTTACCTTGCTCAAGGGACTTTCACATTCCGTCTGTCACAAATTCAAAACTTTAATCGAGGTGTTGGCGGCCCTTCGACGCGTCGGGGATGTGCTCCGGGTCCATTGCACGGCGTAGAGACGGAGGGGAGCGGAGCAGTGGCGGCAACGCGTCCACCATCGAACTTACCTGGTAATATGTCCGTTTCGAACTCAATCCGTATCATTATAAAAGGCCTTACCGGGATACGCCGATTTTATGTCTGCCGACTGCCATGGGGGGCTGGCTGGATGGTGGAAGGATGAAAGAGATGTTCAGAGCGCTGTCAATACGTCAAGCCTCGCAGGGCGGAGTCAGTGGTTCTGAAAAGAACATCGAGGAGGAACTTACCATGGTGATCCGCCTCTTGCCTGCGGGACTTAAAAACCTGAATCAACATCTAAAAGGTCGTTCTAAGTACATCAGTGGTGCCGCAGACGCAACGGCTGCTCCACGGTAGTTCGAGAAATTCAATTGGAAGGGTCGTGATGCCCTAGGTCAAAGAAAATGAAGCATGGGTTAGACGTAAGGATAAGTGAGAGCCTGCGAAAATATACCAGAGATAGGTGGAATCGGATAACGTCAAAGCAGTGACTCGCCGGAATTGGAGAAGTGATTTCAAATATCAGTAAAAAATGAGCGAGTGCAGATTTATCCGAGTTGCTCACTCGCCAATTACCAACTATGTAAAGCCAAGAGTTAAGAGAAAGATACTGGGATGAACACGACCTCAGTGAATCGTGCACACACTCCAAGAAGTTCAACACTCACCAATTGAACTCAAGTGCAAAGAACAAAAAATACTGAGACAAACACGACGTCAGAATTCGGGTGATTTGAGAGCATAGAACAAAGGACACGTACATGAATCCAACATCATTAAACCAGTGCAGTAGACTGGCCTGACCATATAACCTCTTATGAAACGAAGAACACTGCATGAGATCATTGAATCGTCTCCGAGGATCCTGCCTGGCCCACGTACTTGTTTCACATCTCGCTGGTTTCGGGGTGCATGGTAGGGGCGCAACCCTAGTGCGACCCTAGCAGCAAGAACAACTAAATGAAATGTTATCCCTACCGTCGTGGAACCCAGGCTGAGCCAGTGTTGGGCAAGTCGTCGACTAGTCGTTGACTAGTCACAAAGTCACGGTTGGCAGGTCGGTCCGGTCGCTAAGGTTCAGTCCCAATTGGGAAACGCCGCCACCGGCAAGCCCGGAGACGTTGTTCCACGGTGTTTTCAACAGGTTTTGACCGTGTTCGAGTGTGAGCTATGATATATTATGTTTATATGGACCCATACATATACATTAGATGCTGTTTTAGCCCATTTAACCATCATTTTTATCATCAAAATGGCCCACCGGCACTGATTGATTCAATTTGACTGACAGACCTTTTGATTACAAGTCTGCAACATTCGCCATAGCTAGTCAACATTATAACAGTACAAATACATGATGAACTTTTGTATTTACAACCCATTCAAGACCGCCTGAGTCACAGAGTCCAACCCACCATCATCTGAGATCCAATGAGTTCAGCTAGCTCAACCTCTGTGTTCAAGTTCTGACGCCCAACTTCTAGCTCTGAGACACCACATGGTTTTGTGAAGTTGAATAAATCAGAGATCTTGACTGAGATGCTATTATGTGGACTTGCATCACACGCCGCAAATGAAACCAAAACATCATTAATTGAATGAGCTGGAAAATGAGCCCAAATTATTCATTGCAGGTGTCTAAAATTCGACTATAGGGTATTATCTAATGACCTCAACTTATTTTACAATTTTTCGTATTTATTTTGACTTGGAACAGCAGTTTCCGGGCGTGGCGGAGAACGAGCCGGCTAGCCGGCGACGTGGGAATGGCCGCTCGGCTAGCGTCCGATCCATCACGGAAGTCAGGTCAACGGCACGAGTTGATGACTAGTCACTGACTAGTCGCCGTCAATGACTATTGACTAGTCACTCAAAGGCGGTGACCCACCAACACTCACACCGGGGATTGCCAAGTTTAGGGTGACCGGAGGTGTAACTCCAAACGCCAACTTTCAAGTTCAACAAAAGCTCGTCGGAAAGTCAATCTGTTACTAGTAATTTAAGTACATCTGAAATTGTATCCTAAACTACAAGAATAAAATCAGGTTTTAAGCCAGCTTAAACGTAGCCGAAATCCCAAGAGTCAGATTGCAAAAAAAGTGCGCCAAAACTGTAAACCGAAACTCACCATTTCAATACAAAAAAAAGTGCGGCTGAAACCTAACATTTCCGGCGCACTGAAATGGACACCGAAATTCCGGGTTTTGTATCTCATTTCAGTGCAACCGAAATAATAGATTTCAGTTTGCATTTCAGTTGGAGCTGAAATCCAAACCGAAACTATTTATTTCAGCCAGGCTGAAATTCGGTCGGTGGACGAGCAGCGGATCGTCTGCCGCTCGTCTGCAGACGATCCGCCTCTCATCTGCGGACAGGCTGCCGCTCGCCCGCGGACGATCTGCGGCTCATGTGCAGACGGTCACCATATTGTGTAGGTTGACCCCCCTGCAGTTGCACTTTGGAGGGGGCTCAAAGACAACCCGGCTCGACCATGTGCATGAGCCGCAGACCGTCTGCGGACGAGTGGCAGCCTGTCCGCAGATGAGCAGCGGATCTTCTGCGGACGATCGGCGGATGATCCGCTGCTCGTCCACCGACCGAATTTCAGCCTGGCTGAAATAAATAGTTTCGGTTTGGATTTCAGCTCCAACTGAAATGCAAACTGAAATCTATTATTTCGGTTGCACTGAAATGAGATACAAAATCCGGAATTTCGGTGTCCATTTCAGTGCGCCGGAAATGTTAGGTTTCAGCCGCACTTTTTTTTGTACTGAAATGGTGAGTTTCAGTTTACAGTTTCGGCGCACTTTTTTTGCAATCTGACTCATGGGATTTCAGCTATGTTTCAGCTGGTTCAAAACCTGATTTTATTCTTGTAGTTTAGGATACAATTTTAGATGTACTTAAATTACTAGTAACGGATTGACTTTCCGACGAGCTTTTGTTGAACTTGAAAGTTGGCGTTTGGAGTTACACCTCCGGTCAACCTAAATTTGGCAATCGTCGGTGTGACTGAACCCAGCACCTCTTTGTCGTTGTCGTCATTGCTGAATGCAGAAACCACCCCGTTGCGCTGGGTTCGGATCAAGCTGCCCTCTCAGCACACGTGACATTCACGTGCTTCGCAGGGAATTTTGAGAAGGCCGGCTCGCCGGCGCGGAGACAGGCTTGCTCCGAACCTACCGTTGCGCAGCGTATAGCACCTCGCTGTTCCAAAATTATGGGCAAGGAGTCGAAAAAACAGATCATACACTCACCCCCACCATCGAATATTTCCATGACGACAATGGCCGCTCGTGGCCTCCTTACGCGGTAAGAGGTGTGGGTAGAAGTTACAGAGAAAGCTGGACATGATTCGGAATGAAGCTGGATGAACAATGCAAAGGAGCCAGGCGATGTGGCGGGAGATGATGGGGGTGAGAATGAAAGAAAGACGCCACAGGAGACGCTTCCTTTTGAACGGTTTTTCAGCGGCTGATCAGGGAGTTCGAGAACGTCCAGTTCCCTGGACCGAAGCTAATTTCTGATGGCAGGAGAAACCCGAAAACAAAGTGAGTAAAGGGATGCACATACGGAAACCTCCGGAAGACAGTGGGAGAAATGGAGGAACACAAACAGGTACAATGTGATTCGAGGCATCTGCTTGATATACGAAGTACAAGATACTTATTATATGTATATTGAATCCAATTTAACTTTTTTTCAACAATCCTGGAAGCTGAAAATGGAGTGTTTTCGTGAAGTGCGCAAAAATTGAACTCCCTCGGCGAGTACCTCGACCTCGTGATGGACGTTCTCCATCTCGACTCGCCTGTCTATGGGATGGTATATGAGAGGTTCCCCGCCTCCGCGACGGGGGTTATTCGCCTTGTCCCGCCTCACGCCATCCCCTCCTCGTCGAAGAAACGCTCCCGCGACGAGTACGAGACAAATGTTGACTTCTTGAATTTTTGCCACTTTGGCCCGTTTCTTCGCGTTTTTTGCCTGCCAATAACAAACCATCCCAAATCTTAACCCCTGTACAGCCCTGTATCCTTTTCACCCGAAATCTCTCTTGAACTCGCCAGGAACAAATAAACCCAAATGTTAGCGGCTCTGTGAACCTCGAAATTGCTTCATCTCGCCAGGAACAATAAACCCAAATGTTAACGGCTCTGTGGTCCCGAAATTCCTTTGGAGTCTAGAGTCGATTGGTAAAACTCGATGGCATCAAACGGACGTCAGTGTTCCGATTGACGGAACCATGACGCGTCCATCCTCCTACAGTAAAACGACGCATTATACGGCTTTTCTTAGCTCTTCTCCTTTTACTCTGCCGCCTCTCGCGTACCTCAAGTGAATAATAAAAATGCTGCTGTTACTGTCACTATGAAAATAGAATAGGGCTGTTCATACGGCCCTGTGCGCTGACGCTCCTATTTCTCGCTACCATTCTCTGGGTGGTATTCAGCATTCTCTTGTGCTTTCAGTCATGTTCGCCGCCGCCTACTCTCTTTCACACCTAGCAACTCAGTTATTGGGCTGTTTGAAGACGACTTGAAGGAATTTCGATGAAAACTTGGGTGGTGTATATAACCAGGGCAATACTGGCTCGTTCAGCAGCCTTCACGATGCCTATGAACATCAACCCCATCACTGGCCGTTACCAATTCTCGCACTACTCTTAGACTCGTCGCTGCTATGCCCCCTACACTTCTTCCCGCCCGTCCGCGATGCCAACCCGTCAATGGGTGCTTGAGCTCCGTGCTCACGATCCTGCGGTGCTTCAACTCTGTCGTGACGAGATTGCAGCTGCAAAGCAGGATGGCAAGATCCTAACCTGGTCTTCGACAGCGGATGGTCTCACAGGACTGTCTGCCTGGCATAGGTTTTTACATTTCTTATCCTCTTCTGGGTCGTTCTCACGAAGTCACTGTAGGCCTGTCAGCACTTCGAAGCGGGGTTCTATGTGCCTACTTGCTGCATCTCGATTCAACTTTACCCCAGGCATTGACTTGCCTCGCTGTCCGCATGCTGCAAATCCCTTCCGCACAATCGAAGAAACAACACAGACTTGCAGAAGGGTCAGTAATCCCTGGGTGATTCGCGCCCTATCGCACGAGTGCGAATTCACTAGTCCGTATTGTTTTTTCTTCACTCTCTTTCGGAGATTCTGGTTTTAAAAGCGGAAATTCCTCCTATCACTTCGTCCCAAGTCCTTTTGACGGAGGAGGAACTAAAATATTACCTTAATACCCAAGACTACATCGGTAAGCACCTTTCACATGAGTACTTGGATTTTCTTGTGACTTCAAGTCTTAAGAATGTGTTGTTGAGGTGCATATAGTACGACCTTGGACTACAGTAGCAGAACTTAAGATGTACTAAAACTAAGTGGTCTGGACCGCCTAGAACTTAAGATGAGCTAATCAAGTATTTGGGAGAAAGGCTTGTGACAAATGTGACAGATAAGCGCGGTCGTATAGTTACTCTACGAGTTACACCCTAGGCCTGTCACACCGATGTTCAGGTATTTCTCTTCCCCCCGCCTTTTTCATCAAAATTTCTGCCTCGCATCATTCCGAGTGACATACCCGAACATCTGGAGCCGAGATTATTGTACTCGATCTGGAACTTACGTTCTCCTTCTAATTGCCGCGAAGCTGTGGATCAGACTCAGGATAAAATTGTCGGCGCGGACCCTTTCGGAACATGCTGAGTCGTAGCGACAGCACATCTGGCCTCTAGAGACAGACTACCACTACACCAAAATCCACTTGCCTTCCACGAATTCACCGCTTTTAAGGTGCTCTATCTTGGGCCAGCGAAATGCAGTAATAAGTAAATAAATAAATATCCGCTGAGTTCAAGGGGGAATCAAAAATTGAATTTTGGAATCGGGTCACAAAGAGGCTCAATTGAGGGCTGGCAATTGATATCTGGAAGTTTCATCTTCATCTGAGTCTTTGTCGTTGAGATATGGCCATTTTGATCGCTAGTCCGAATATTTCTGACCTTTTTTTTGGCATTTCCCCCGAAACGAACGCATCCATTGGCGTGTTTTTCGGGGGGAAAAAAATGTCCCTCAAGATTGGCGCCTGTCTAGACGTCGCTTTGGCGAAGCTTGTCACAAGATGCCATAATGCGCTTACGTTTTTCCGACACTGTACGCCAAGCTGTCATACCCGGGTTTTTTTTTCTTCAACGATCTCGCCACCCATTCTCCCCACTGTATCATCGTCTCCACAAAGTCTCAGTCATCTCAGCGGCAACTCATTTTTGTGGAAAGCGGCGCCGTGGTGGACCGTTGCGTTTCCAAGAGGCGTTTCTATAAATTCTATTTACAAGGCGTTCGCCTAGAAGTGTCAACAGCTCTCCCGATCACCGTCTCCAGAATTCATGGACGCACCACAGGCTATGACTCTGCGAGCGGACGGTACTGGGCCGATGCAAGCCACGAGTACAAGTCTAGCCACTTCAGGAGCGACACCGGTCACAGTGGGCGCGCCATTGAACACAAGTCTTATCCAGAACTCGGAAGACATCAGAATTTCAGGGGGCAGTTCACTTCGGCCGCGGGGACGTCACGGTGCACCACCATCACTACCCGTATGTGAGTAATAAGATTTGCTCTTTTAAATACGTATTCATTGCATTGCTGCGGCTGACTCCTTTGTCAGCTCGAGCTAGGCTCCTCCCGCATTTCGCCACTACTGAACATCGTAGATGACACCTTCTCAGAGAGCGAAATTTACTCCAACCAGCTACTTCGTCAGAAGCGCGGCTTTCCGTTATATGTCCCAGGGCCCCAACAGACTCTTCCGGAAGAGTACCGGAAACGTGGCGTCGCAATCGGTGATGTTGGAAGGATTACGCCAGAAGGTTCATTCGACTTTTTCTTCAATATTTACCTCCCGGCAGGCCATCCCATCCACGACCATAATGTACCTGAAGATTTCTCTCCGTTGCCGCTCTACGACACCCTGGATTTGTACGACCAACCCTACCTTGAGGGTCATCATGTTTCGACCCCATCGACTCAGAGACTAGATTCAGATCCAGAGTAACTCTCCTCACTATCCGGCACAATTGTGGCTTACCCCTTCTTTCTCGCACACAGCATCTTCCCAGGTGGTGATTTCGTCTTCCGCTGTCATGACCCGCAGGGGGCTGTCCTCGCTCTCCCGCATGGCTCGCACCTCCAGAAGCTCCGAAACTTGGAGCCCATACGCGAATATGCTGCTAGACATGCAGAGAGCTGGTTCCAATATGTAAATGGCCCGAGGGGACGGGGACTTGATGGTTCGCTGTATCTTGTCACTGGCTCCGAAAAAGCCTTGTCGTGGGGCATGGCATCATTCCACAGTGTGCGTGATGCATTCCAGCTGACGTTTACACTCCCCACTGGAGCCAGTGGATACCGATGGAGAGGCAATCCGGCACAGAAGAAATACCATGATCCCTCTCCCATGCACGAGCCCTACAGAAATCAGACGACTTTCATCCATGGACTGTCGATTTCACTTGGGACTGGAGTTTGGGGCAGGCTGTTCGAAACTGTCCAAATCCGCGAGATCGCTAACACAGAATCTCGACTGGGAGGCGGAGGCGGCAATTCGACTTCATCCTCTCATGGATCGTCACTACTTTCACGGGTTCTCGGCCTTTTCGGTGGAAGAGCAGCAGGTGGAAACGATGAACAGTCAAGGAGGCATGTTGTTGTATCGGATTTTCCATCTATTTCGCAGGCAAGATATCTCGAGCATCGTCCCGACCTGGAAACTAACACAACCCACAGATAATGCATCCCGGGGAACTGATGAACAGCTACATTCTTGCGAAGGTTTCTAGTCATTATTTCAGACACATTCATCAACTTATACCAATTAGGCCCCACAAGCAACAGTTGTGATGTCTCACGACGACGATTGGTGTGACATCTTCGGAGAGGTACGTTTCCCTTGGCTTTGATGTATGCTTGTATCTCTAAGCCTTGTAGGGTAACCCAGCGCAGACCGTGTCGGATCTACTACAAAGACTAGGTGACGAATATGTAATTGTCGAGAGGGGAGGTAAGAATGAGATCAGACTATACCCATTTGAAGTATTTAATTACGAATATCAGGCGCCACTTTCCTTCAAGCAATGTCGGCCAGTTCAAGGAATGAGTCGCCCGAGTTGTTTGGCGGTAGCGGCAGCCGCACTACCAGCAGCACCACGCACACGTCCCTCCCCGCGCTCGACCATAACGACCTCGGCGGTGTCACCTTCAACCCGCTGCACAACCACCCTGCGCACGACATCTTGAGCATGCATCACGAGCGGGAGCAGGAAGGCAGCCTTGCGACGATGAGGCGCCGGAACCGTAGCCTCGACGACCAGGTCAGCGTACTCACGCTTGGAGACAACAACAACAATGCGCACGTCCCGACTGCGTTGTCGAGGGCGATTAGCGTTCCCGAGAGCGACGAGTACCGGCGCTCGCTGAGCGCGCGGGCGTCGGCGCAGAGCCCTAGTTCCATCGATACGCCCTCAGTCTTTACGATGCCGACGTTTGCGCCGCCGGTGTCTGCCGTCAACCACCCCCCGCACAGTAATAATCGTGGAAGCGTCAGCAACGGTGGCGGTGAGACCCTCGACGGCTTCGACCCCGACTGGAGCGCGATACGTTCGGGGATTGTGGGGCTCGATATGAATGGTGTCCCGGTGTTCGACCGTCCCCCGTCGCAACTCTCGCTTATGCTACGAAGGCCGAGCACGCCTATGCTACGAAGGCCGAGCACGGCGAGCGGAGGGAGCGTGATGTATGATCCTGATACGTTTAGTGCAGCGGTAAGAGGGTGGGGAGGGGAGGAGTATGAGCAGCAGAGGAAGTATTGGATGTTCAGGAGGGATTTGACTGATGGGAGGGGCGAAGGGCCCGCTCGCGGTGCACCTCCTCCGTCTGGGATGTCCTCGACGAGCGGTGCGGCGCTAAATCCCTTGCGGAGCATTACGGGCGGAAAGGCGCGCGTGGGAAAGGGGTGGGAGAGGAAGGATTTGATGAAGCGAGGAGGTGGGAGTGGGAGCGGGAGTGGGTGGCGCGAGCCGATTGTGCCGTGGCGCGGGATGTCGTTGAATGCGGGGGAGATATGGAATAGCCCGTTGGTGGGGAATTTTAAAGTGCTGAGGAGTGAGTTTTTTCGAGCTTTTTTCATTCTTTCTCTTTTCTTTGGGGAGACTGGCTGGCGCGCTTGAGTGTTGCAGGGGAGAGGATGGTGCGCGCGAGTGTTGGAAGGAGGGAGGAATATAAGAGGAATACTGCGCGTCATGTCTTTTGGTTGCGGTGTTGCTGCCCGCGCCGTCCGACGCCGTCGCACTCGCAATCCTTCGGGTTGCGGTGGGGCGACCTCGCACGGTGGTAGACTCGTGCAGACCTTCACTCGTACTTCATTCTCTTCCTCAACTTTTCTTCCATATTATCTGTGTCTACACACATGCTGACTCGGAAACATCGCAGTCGAACTTCGCGCAGGAAAGTCCCAGCAGCGCGTAACCATCGACCCGTTCCGGGGGCCGTTCACGATGGGCCCGAAGCCGCCGCACGATGGCGCGTACACGAATATCCACAAGCACTCGAAAGTGATGGCGTTTTCGATTCATCGGCATTACGGGCCGACGAGGGCGCCGCCGCCCGGGGTTGATGCGGAGGGGAGTTTTAGGTGAGCATTCAACTTCAAACAACAAGATGAATTCAAGCTAATGGTATTGCGCGTGTAGTGTGGTGACGAGACGCCCGAGCACGGCCATGGGGACAGTCGGCGGCAATGGGCAACGCGGGTGCGTGAGCATGGCTTCCGGGAGGACCTGGTATGCGACGGCGGAGAGGTGGCCGACTGCAATGATTCTGCTGGCGCCGAGACATTTGCAGGTGACGTACACGAACACGAACACGACCAAGGGGTTGAGGTCGCATGGGTTGCTTGATGAGGGGCCTGACGGCGACCGCGAGCGGGAAAGGGCGGATAATAGGGATACGAGGAGTACGGGACGGAGTGAGAAGGGGAGACAGAATGGCGGGACGGACACGGAAAAGGCCAGCAGCAGCAAGCAGCAGATGAGAAGCACGGCGAGCTCCACGAACACGCATCGCAAAGAAATTGCCGCCCCGCCACCACCGCTGCCGAGCGTGCATTCGATGCATACACCGACAAGCGCGCCATTCGACGGTCGTAACGCAATCCGACCGACGCTCGCGGCCCGCTCGGCGTCCTCGTCAAGAAGAAGGCGACGTGACAGCCTGGACTCGGACTCGGACTCGGACTCGGAGCGCGTGTCGTCGCGGACGACGCACAACGAGGCGTTCTCGACCATGGACGCGAGTTCGATCGACCAGATGATGTTTGCCCAGGACGCGCGGTACGGTAAGGACTCGAACGGGGTCCTCTCGCGCTTCCTCAGGCGGGCCCCCGCTCATCTCAGAGGCCTTGGGTACATCCCGCCATGGGTGACGCTGCAGAGCCGCATGAAGCAAGAGGAGCGGACCAGGTGGCACGATGTGCTGAGCAACTCGTTCGAGGACATGGAGCTGCTACCGCCGAAGAAGGACACGGGCAGCACGCGCGCAAAAAATGCGCCCGCCGGCGGCGTGGATATCTTTGCGCAGGTGCCGTCTGACGCGCTATTCATGCTGCTGCCGCTGTGGCCTGGACCGACAGACCCGGTGAGCGAGCGCAACGCGGATAAGCAACCGCACGAGATCCCGACGGAGCAGAGGCAGTACCTGCTGGTGTCGTACAGCCCCGTGAACGAGCGCGCGCTGCCATCGTCATCGAAGCAGGACAAGGGGGACGGACGAAGCAAGAAGGGGAGCTCACACGGCAGCCTGACGAGAAGCGCTGACGTGGGCGCGGGAAAGGGGCGCGATATTCTGTTAACGAGCTACCACATTGGCGCCAGGCTGGTGTCGCACGCGGATTTGCAGGGCTCGGGCGTGCGCTTACCGGATGAGGGGCTCGCGGTGCTGGGCCCGTGGCACGAGGCGTGGCTTACTATGCCGCAGATTGCGACGCGCGACCATGGCTTGCTTCTCATTGGGAGGTGTGAGTCGCGGCACGCTGGCATCGAGTTCGACCCTGAGGGCCTGGTTAAGATGGGTCTGTGCATCCCAGTCCCGCCCAACGCACGTGCGGATGAACTGGGGCTGCAGGAGGGACCCGTTGCGGAGCTCACGCCGATTGGCAAGGCCGTGTTGGAGATGGCGTGGATTGGGTCCATTGCTGTGACGAGCTTTGGGCCTGCGGGGACGTCTTGAGGTTGAGGCGGCAGAGGGGCTGATCTATCTTCTTGTTCATCTTCATTACATATCTATTTTCTTTTCTTACGATCTTTCCCCAGGCCGTTCTTTTCATCTTTCATACGCATATCTTTTCCTTTCCTTTCATTTACTTACCATGGATCCAGATCTCTTGCTTTATGGATGAGGAGGATGGAGATCGATAGAATTCGCAGTAGCTATGTACACATCGCGAAATGGAAAAAAAAAAAAAAAAAAAGGATTTCTGCTTCGCCGTCAGCAGCTTCAGGTTGGGTTCCCCAAATCTTGATGCCGCTTGATGCACCTCGGATGCTTCACAAAGTCACTTGGTGAAACTAACTTCCGTGCCAGAACTTATTTTACTTTACTTGTAGCAGAGGAAGTGTAAAGTAAAGTGAAAGTACAAGTCAAGTACGAAAATGTAACTTGATGTAACTTGAAGTACATCCGCCAATTAGATTTCATAGACTACCCTGAAAACGCCGACTTGCGGCTGTTCATGAAGAAAAATCGATCCATCGCCACTCTTCCGAATCCAAATGAAGATCGGACATGGGGTGTTGAACGGTCACGTGATGCGATGGCGCGCGTGCCTTTGGTGACGCGACAAAAGACAGAGCTTCCTCCTAAAAACTCTATGATCTCGGCACCTGGAGCAAACAGACCGCCTCTAAGAGCTTGAAATGGTGCGAATGTTATGCCCGGTATGGATTAATTATCTCGTGAATAGCAGTGTGCCCGTGCTACGCTACGGAAAATACTATCTGTCTCAAGATCAGCTTTAACTTTTATTAGATTTCAAAAGACGCCGCTCGTCGTCAACATTTGGTTGACTCCTCAAAACAAAACAGAACTACAGCGACGGGCTTCCCAACAGGCGTCTTTCGCACTTCAAGGGCCTGCAGATGCCTATCATTCTTTGTGCATCGCGCTGTTATTCTTTGAAAATGCACCAGTTCGGTTCCGTCTTGAGCAGTGGGCACCGGAGCCGCGAAGACGTCGAGGGACAAGATAATGGTGAAAAAGATGGAGAAGGAGATCTTCATGTTGGGCGATGACAAGACGGATTCAAAAGACGGCGGGTGAAAGAAGAAAAATGTTGAGGTAAAAAGAAACAAAGGGGACCGACCAAGAGAAGGAATGGATATTGTAATAAACGACTCGGTTTATATAGTTTTTGTAGGCGCTCAGTCACTACCTATGAGCGCTCCGCGATAGAATAAGGCCAAAAAATGGCCCTACCCTGTCAAAACGCCGGTTTCCAGGCGGTCAATCAGATGGAATACGACCAAAAATGACCAACCCTGGTCCGCATCACGGAGCAGAAGGGCGGAAGGCGGCGAAATGTATAGCATCACCTCCGTTGATGCAGATGGAAGCACTGGCAGGCAGATCCACGGTCGCATATCAGTTATGCGCCAGCATAATTCATCCTCCTCGTCGCCAGTTTAAACGCTAATGTCCCCTTGAGTCCTACCCGCCAGGATGGTCGAAAGCCGGTAGGTACGGTCCCGCTCAAAACAGTGGTTTCCAGGCGGTCGATCAGCTGGTTTCCATTTCGAAAGCCAAGCAAACCTCCCGAAAACTCCGCGTGCATCAACAAACAACGGAACGGCTGGCTTGACTCGAACTCCTTGCACACGTTGCATTCTCACATACTCACCTCCCGTACACCCAACTATCACCACCGCAATGTATTCATTCTCGTCCCTAGATATTCTGCTGGGCGCCTTTGACGTCACTGTCGCTCGGGATGGAACCAAGTGGCTCCTGGTCTACAACAAAGCGAAGTATGAGCTCAAATATTGTTGTAATGTCTGTTTATAAGAGACTACTCCTGGTCACGCCCAAGGGCAACGCATTCTTACACACTCGAGAGCTTGCCCATCTAAACCACTCGACCACCTCAGAAGCCATTAGCTCATCATTGGAGGCGAACTGTCCCTGCTTCTGGTTCGACAGCGACTGGGACAGGCGGCCGAGCCCTTTGTCGGATCTCCTCGCAGCATTGCTGACAATCGAGTCCAAAGCACCCATAAAACGGACCGGTCGGACTCGGAAGATGGTAGCGAAAATGGGGGGGGAACGTGAGGCTGTTGAAGTCGAGGTAATGATGGACGAAAGTGAGCTGTGCAAGGTCTGCTACTATTGTGGCGCCTTCGAGAGCGGTCAGCGTGGCCAGCCTGATGAGGTGTATCGCAAGATAGGAGGCGACGGCTTCATCTCAACGTATTCGTGCCAATCAGTAGGTTCCTCTGGACATCCTTCTATATCTGTTTATTTCTAACGCTCGGCTTGAAGTGCATGTCATTGTCCTTCCTGACAAGAAACACGCTGCGCTCAAAGCGCACAGACCAGCCGCCACCCATGATAATTCGACTGCTGGAGATGTTTTCATGGAGTTGAAGCTGTTATATTTCTTTCATGATTTCCTCGTAAGCTCTATATATGTTCTCAATATTTGCTTGTTTCTAAAATGTCATTACCCTTCAGCTATTTATTGGTCCATGGTTTAACGCTTCAAAGACCTGGTCGATTTGGTTCTAGATTGGGAAGTAGGGGTCTGACGAGACGGCCTATACTTGATGTTCAAACTTTATCATCAGAGTCGTCATCTCCCATTGGCATCGACTGATTGAATTTGATCAACCCTGGATGTTGTTGTACTGATTTGAAGGTCCTCTCCGGCTATTATCAGCGACTGGGTACTGGGCCACCTTAGGGATTTTGACCTCATGCGAACAGATAAAATGGTGTGGACACAAATATATGGGCCCTTGAAGGAAGGTAAGGATCCTATGAGTGAGTGGATATACTTTTCGCGAATTTACACGCTCGTTTCCGGGCCTGCTGAATTTTTCTTGCAGCGCTTTCCCGAAATGGTAAAAACGGGGTAGCCTTGAATCACTAGTTTGGACGCGTACTGGCCACCTGAATGTATCCCAAATTAACAAAGTGATATGAGGCCACCATTATATACACCCAAAATGTGAATCCAGGTATTTCAGCATTGTAAGCGTTTGCCTTAGAGCCAAGGCTGAAGGATGAAATCCGAGTGTGGATTGGATGGGGCGCTCTACGAAGCACAGACAGAATTTTTGCCAGAAAGGAGGGTATATATGACTACATACGACGTATTTGAATATACTAATCGCCATAGTGCAGCCTCCACACACCAATAACCCTTCCAAAAAAGCTCTTCTATGCGCGGTAATGTACCCCGCCGTGACCGGGAAGTCGAGCCAATGAAAACCCATCGCTTGGGGACGGGACAATACTGTGTATTTGAAATACAGTAAAAAGTTCTAGGGCCATAGTGTCCACAGGTGGGCCACTATGCCGGCTGCCGCAGTGGACTGCTGGAGATCAGATGAAGGTCTTTGGCGAGGTTCTAGGAGACAAGACGGAACAGTGTTACTGTATTTGATGGACGTATGTCATTCCCCCGCGTCAGGCGATGAGAACGAGCCCCAGACCTTTTGAATCGGTGAAGAATTGGTGAAGAAACAGGTAAGAAAGAATGTGAAGCGGCGTTGGGAAATAAGAAATGATGTTCACAGGCGGACATCGCCCATCAAAACCTCGCACTGCTTTTGATCGCCGCCGTAACTTGCCTCCAAATTTGACGTACAGAGTCCTCATAGGTCACGTACCATGCCACAGGTCCCAAATATGAACATTATACATTGTACCCCGCAGTATAATGCAAATGGCCCACTAGCTAGACTAGCCCACTAGGCAGTCGTTGATAATAATGCTTGGGTGATTTCGACCCAATCCAGGCAAATGATTACGGGAAAATGTTAACAGCATATTTCTGAAGTGCCCCTACGCTATATGGGCAGTCCAATAGTTTTGACGGCATGTGTACAGATGGAAAAAAATGGCAGCATCCATTGTTTTCATTTCTCCATGTACTCTCGACTTAAGCCTGTAGTGAGGAAAATGGATGCAGAGGGAAGGACGCTCGTTGTATTTGGGAACACGGAGACCACAAGGCTACTGTAGGCATGGTTTCTACAGCTTGTGTGTGTGATACTAATTGTAGACTGTAGAAAATCTTGTCTCCGCGAAACGAATCAGCTCGTATCTCGGTTGGTGAAAGAAAGGCGCCACATTGGCCCCTAGGTATCTAATCCGAGAATGTGGTGCCACATTCCATTACAAAGGCGCCCAACCACTGGAATCTGGCGGTGAGTCCTGAAATCTGGCCTTTTTGGACAAGAAGCTGGTGGTGAGCTGTGGAACCTGGCGGTTTAAAAAAAAATGAGGATGTCGAAATGGTTTTTCCAAGATCAATCTTGTCTGTTTCTTGTCTGCGTTTATACCTCTCTGGTTGCGTCAAGGTTGCGTTTCTTGCATGACTGCGTCGAAATTTGTATATGCACTACGGTTTTCTTGAATAGCAGTGAAATAAAATAACACAAACTACCTCGTCATTAAAGGAAATGACTTACTCCATCCACATCCCGAACGGAAGATCCACGCCGAACAACTGATCGATTTCAAGAGCGTCGGGTTTGAACCTTCAACCAGCGTGACTCTCGCCACGCCAAAGAGATATTATTCGGAGCAACTGAGGCTTCACTCCGAACCCGCGGACAGAACTAACAGCAGAGCTACTGAGCCGATTGGTTTGACGCCCGTCCGAGGTCCGTGAAAGGGCTGAATTGTAGGCGCAGAGGATGTCCCAAAAACGTAAATATCATACAGCAAACGTCAAGATAGAGAGGGCTACCGAACTATCATTCCGACCATCGGAAGCCACAGTCACACTGAGGCACACCAACACGTCAGTGTGCGCCCGCATGAGATCTAGATATGTGACAATGACAAAGACAGATACATTGCGAGGGAGGTACCGCAAGTACGTTCCTCTTTCGCATTAGGATGTTTCAGACATCCCGATTTGAGGCCCAAATTGAGTCCCAACTTCGGCCCCAATTTCGCTCGAAGTTCGAACTCGAAATAGTTCGGGAACGAAGTTGGATGTCAAGTCGGGCACTGGACCACGACTTGACATCCAACTTGGACCCCAACTTCAAGTCCTAACTTCACCGAACCTATTTGGGGCGGTCATTCTGCATCCCGAGACAAAAAAATCAAGTTGAGTCTTGAGCTGGGGACGAAGTTGGGACCCAATTTGGGATGAAAAAGGAGATGTCTGAAACACCCTATTGCTGGCTCACTCCGAAGGTCGGAAGATTCTTAGTTCTCGCGTACAAGCGTGCGACGCACCTCGTTGTCGATCTCTCGACTGAGGCATCGGAAGATCCATCAATGCTTCGAGCCAGGTAGCGCATTTGCGAGGGCCTAATCCAGAGTCAGCGGCGAAGGTCAGCGAGATGAAGGGAAACGCGAAGAAGAAGAAAATTCTCAGCGCGCTATGTAAGCAGAGGCCTCTCAGTGCGAGACAAAAACACCATGAATCACCCAGTCCGCCGGGCTCGAAGTGCAAGCTACGAGCCCCACCGGTAACTCTTTCCATGTGGAAAATAGTAAGCATTTTGATTGATTCAAAGCGAGACCAAGTCAACTTACCTTCAACGCAACTCTAAATCAGGGCAGTTCGTGTAGATGGCCATTGTAGAAAATTGAATCTGTGAAAAAAGAAGGTTGGAACGCAACCAGCGCTAAAAAGGCATAAACGCACCTTGCGCGCTGCCCTAGAGGCTCAAACAGCATTAAGATTGACAGAAGAGAAGGCGACCGCTCGGGACTGATACGAGAGCCGATTACATGCGTTTTCAATACGAATGGACCATGATCTATCTAAATTCACGTAGAATATGTTGGAAATGCTGAAAGGCAGAGGGCGTGGGTTGAGCTGAGGATGCAAATATGCGAGGTGAGCAGCACCGATAGCTCAGAATACACCCGTACCGGACCTTATAGGACAGGTGTGGAGAGAGACAGAGAAAGACCCGGGCTTAGTTTGTCGCAATTGGATGAGAGTGAAGCAGCACCCGCAATAATCAAGGTAAGAGGGATGTAATGTCGCCAGGCTACGTCCATAAACGGCCCGATCACCGAACCAAACACGACTACACACGTCTTACTTCCTACCACCACCACGTCGCGCCGCTGCTCGTCCCCCTCGCGTGCCATATCTCGTGCTCCTGCCAGCTCGTTCCCCGACGCACTCTGACTTGTTCGCCCCACCCACAGCCTCCTTCATCCGCTATTTATTATTATACTCAGATTGATCTCAGACACGGTATCCTTCCATTTCGCTCCTATTTTACTTACTATATATTCCTGTACTCATAGCACCTTTCAAATACGATTCGTTTCGCCCCCGATTCCGTCCCTCGTCGCTCCCAGCCTTCGCCGTAGATGTGGACAGGCCCAAGTTCTTGTGCACTGTTTGATCCACCCCGCATTCCTTCCGCGCTCATACGGTTGGTTGGTTCGTCAGTAACGAATGCGTTGAGATGCGACGCTTGATGCGCAGATGTGCGCGTTGACGAGAGTTCTGGGAAGAACGCCATGCATCGATATTGGCAGGTCAAGACATCGCGCGGGCAGATTTTGTGATCTTGGCACGTTGGCACGGGAATAGACATTTCGCCCCTTCAAAATCGAGACTATTAGCGACCCGGAGCTAGTAGAATATGACGCGTACATACCACAGAACCGCTGTCCGATGGGCATTCGAATTGAAGAGATCATAATAATTGTCTCGGTGTGACCGCAGTGAAGACCTCAGGGACACCAGCTGGAATCTGATGGATAAAACTGGAGGAACCACGAGCTGGGCTCACCATAGAGCGTTTGTCTTAACCATTGGGAAAATGAGTAGGAGCACGGGCGAGCATTAGCATCAGGAAGTCTTTTACTAAGGATGGGTTGCGAGATTTGGGTTAGACACGGAATAGGAACAGGGAACAAAGGCACGCGTTAAAAGTTGTCTCAAAGACATGCGGGCAATTTAGAGCTTCCCAGAAGTGCGAGCGAGAATTCTAGGTATGGAACAAACTACCAAAGGATATCGACGCTATGTTCACATCCAGAGAAGCCCGGAGAGTAATCCTAGTACGAGGCGCGAGGAGCCATCCAAAGGAGAGTCCAGAGGGGAGCGGACAAATCGTCTCCTACTGGTATGCGGTTATCCTTACCCATGTAGTGTCGATATGGCTTCCCCGCGCCGGACTAAGTGCAGTGTATCATATTCTCAATGAGGTTGCACAAGTTCGTTGTCGGCGGAGTTGAGGACACACACCAGGCAATCATAAATCAGACTTATGCCGTCGAAAATTGCGGCGCACCCGGCATTGGCGTACAAGAGTTTAGTCTATAGTGATGTCGCCACCGCTGTGAGCGTCTCAAGAATTCCTGGTTCCGTAGGATGCCAGGTCTCAGAATAGCATTCCTCTGAGACGTTTTGATACAATCAGTGATGCCATCATCGGTGACGGCATGGTTTCGGCTCCGAGTCTGTCTGGTTTAACAATTTAACAATGTGATATTCGTCTACGTAGCAAATACTTAGGTACATGTACCTCGACGAACCCAAATGAAAATAAGTGAGTCATGAGCGCAAGGTCGTGATGTCGTGAGCAACTGAAAACCTTCGCGTTCCAAAACCCGGTGGGAAAAAGAAACGACGAGAGGAAAGCGCTGGGAGGAGATGTGGCATAAAAGAGTGTTTTCAGTGTCAGTCCCTGTAGTAAAAACAAAACGGGCTCTGCGGGAACGCGCGCCCGCAATAAGCCCCATTACATCATCGGCATTGCCACCCCACTGCGTCTTCTCGGCTTGGCCGCGCGTCCATGCCGTCTCCTCTTATTTAACTGTAAGTATCTTGTTTTGGTACTCGCCAGTCTCCTACCCATCACGGTTTCGAGGTTCATAAGACAGAATAGGTGTATGTGTATTCCAATAGAGAAAAATGGGATCGGGAAAGATTGGACCGAGACAAAGTGTGACGAAAGTTGGGATATGTCAACAACATAGCCACACGTTAAATTGGGTGATCACTAACCGCCGCTGGGCGCATCAGTCCGCGCCATGGCCTTCGTCTCACGGACTCGACTCTCAGATATCCTGGGAGCCTTTGATAACCAGCGTATCCACATATCCGACCTTCTAGTCTCGGTTATCAGGCAGTCGGCCTTTCAAGATCATCCCACCGAGTTGGTTGACCTGCCGACATGGAATTCTACGAGTCTGAATCCGACACCAGGCCATTGCCCGCGCCTTCTGCCCGTAAGCATCTGCTAAAACTGTGAATAACTCACTAATATTTTGTAGCACAACCCCGCCCTGGCAACCGCAAGCGAGCCACCGAGAAACTCACCGAATCTCTCGCTGCTAAGAAGGCCGACGACGATGGCAATGCTTTGTGGCATGCCCGAAATGCTCGCGCGCCAAGGCCCCTCGCGTCAAAGCAGTCCCTGAGTCCATCAGCGACCAAGAGGACTCCGATTTTGAGCTCCCTGTTCTCGTGGATCCCACCGACTCTGAGGGTAGCGACTATGAAATAGATATTGACAATACAGAGGTCAGAAATATTTTTCATCTTCAGCTGTATTAATTTATCGTGGCAGCCCGTGTCCATTCTTCTCTCGAAGACGATTCCCGCTCGCTCGAAGGTCGCAAATTCCAAGACTCAAACCCGTGTAGCGGCTGCGCCCACTGCCAAGCGCAAGCAGACGTCGGAATCTGCCAGTGCCCCCGCCACCAAAAAGCCCAATCGTCGGGCCACAGTCGAAGAGGTTGAGAATGAGGAGGCCCCTGCTATCATGGTGAGCGTACTGTTCTTGTTTATTCGATCGCATCTTTTATTCGTGGCAAGCAGACCTCAAGCCCTCTAAACGCCGCTGGCAACATGAACGATCGGGCCACTGTCGAAGCCGAGGATGATTCTCCTACGAGGCCTGTCGTTGTGAGTGCATTTATTTCTTCTTCCCAGTAGTCTGAGTCGCATTAGACCAAGAACCCGATTTATATTTTTTATAAAGTTGTATCCAAGAACTCTGTTGGCTATTCCGGCGCTCTAGGCGACAACAGTATAAATGTTACCACGAAAATCGCCAAATCATCACAATTTCGAGGGCTTCGCGTAAACAAGTCGGCAACGGCTCGATGCTTGCGCAACCATTTCGGCAGACTTGCGCAAGCATTCGGCATGCACCAGTGGCACTACAGGACTTGCGTATACTCGTTGCAGACGTTCGGCACAATGCAGCACTTCGGCACCCTACTTACGCGTCAGTTTCGGCATGTACATCCGAGGGCAAACGTGCTCTCTTTGTTGTTGCTGACTTCGTCCTGCCCTCGCTTGTTACTTAACTTGGCACGGCTTATTCTAACATGGATAACATACAACCCGCGTCATTGCTGGATTCTTCTCTCTGAGTCTCTTTTGGGACTCATTTCCGAAGAATAAGCTGGCGTCGGACTCTGGCATTTGGCAAGGGATTCTCTCATGTGCTGTCGCAAAGTGCACTACTGTTCCGGATGTCCTTGACAAGTGCGGGTGATACAAGAGGAGGCTGAACCAAGCATAGTGGACGACAGCTGGTGGCGATCAAGAGTGAGCTGGAGGACTTCCTTGACCTGTTCAACACGATACTACCACCGTATTTTCGACTCGGAGCTTTGATCCAAGCTGTAGCTTTACCTCGTTAGAGGGTTCGGTCACCAGACCAGGGAATATTAACGAATGAAGCTTTCCATTTGCATCTACTATAACACGGACGATCTTGAGTATTGCCTTAAACCGACATGTATGGCGATATTCTTGATATCAAGAGTTGAGATGGACATAATCGTCAATTTACCTGCAATGTTATCGTATCACACCATGCCTAAAGATCGTTTAGCTTGAAAGGCAGGTGGAGTCATCTGTAGAAGCTCGTTGACATATGACTTGGTCATAAATTGTGAACACGTACTGCCGGCCATGACTGTGAGCGCAGGTATGCTCGCGGAAGTAATACTACTAGTATTGAGGGATCTGACCGCCGCCCTCACAACGGTCCCTGAAGAGATGATTGTAAATAGGGGGATCAATGATTCAATGCCTGTGTTCACCAGCTGGGAAATCCACCACCCAAGTCAGTGAGGTGGCGTTCGTTGCGGGGAGAGTTTCAAGCCTCGTGCCAAGAATGCTGCTCTCATCAAAACGGGCCAACAGCTTCGGGGGTTGGCGCTTACCCCATATCGTAAGGTGCTGGACAGACCCGTCAATATATTTCTTTGGTAATGCCGGGAGAAACTTACGCAGAGCACCGCTCCAACTAAATACAACAGGCTGACACTCAACGTAGGCATCTCTAGAGAAGCCCATTTTAGTGGCGACGGGAAACTGAGATCTGTGCTCACACTGGGTTAAAGACCAGAGGATCAAATGCGCCCGCCCTCAAAGATTGAAGGAGGAACACAATAGCAGGAAGTGCTGTAGAGCGATATGTTGGGAGCTTCATGATGGGACTTCAGTACCGGTGAACATAGTTATGTCCCAGGGTATATAAGTAGGCTCGGGTCCGCAAATTGACTCGATGTCCTTAGGCTGATCTTTCCTTCGTCGGCCTTTAGTCGCCGATGTTACGCGATCGCGCGATGTATAAGTAGGCTCGGGTCCGCAAATTGACTCGATGTCCTGATCTTTCCTTCGTCGGCCATCAGTCGCCGATGTTACGCGATGTGGCCCGTAAAATGGCTACAAACGGCCAAAAACGCCAAAAACAGTCAAAAATGTACAAAAGTGGTCATTTTGCGGGCCACATATCCCCCAACCCCTATATATTTTTGCACAATTCAAAATGTGGGAGGGTAGAGAACATCCTGAACTACAATCCGAGTGGTCTGGTTTGCGCTCAAAAAAATCCTAACTCAAGTTGAAAATTCGATTTTGTTTGTTTTTTCCGTATTTGGCCCAGAATGATGGCGCACCAGTATATTCTGATACTACAGAATGGTCCGTAGGACTCTTCTCCATGATCCTATACTTTGGCTGAACTAAAAATGTCGTCTCAATGTCGAGATATGGTCCGAAAACCGATCGGTCATTACTTTTATATAAATTTGATGACATGGTGTAACTGGGAATATTTCTCCAATGGGTCCCGTACTTGTATCCCTGGTGGCGGCATTTCCACAGGAAGTCCCTAATGGTATTTATTATGTCTTTGTCTCGGATAGAGAGCCAAATATCCGCATCCGAGGGTGTCGTTCTATTAAGGTCTTGCACTGCAAAACATGTCATGTCCAGCATCACGGTAGTTTGGATTCGGTCAGGTAGGGGTTTTGATGTACGGATTGCTTTGTACAGGGGGTGGGAAGCGCAGGTCACATTTATTGGGACACGCAGATGCTAGCAGGAGCAGAAAAATCGTCGTCGCCATGCGAAACACACAAGGGGGATTCACAAAACGTACGTTTTTCTCTGCGTGGTGTTGATTGTGGATTTATGAGCGGCAGGCGTAGCCGTAGCTGCGATATGGGACTGTCAACGAGAAAACCTTCTGATGACCTCCTGATTTACCAGCTATTTTCAGGGGGGTGTCCACCCCCCCTGATGCACGAATATATCGGTCAGAGGTCGCAGAACATTAGGAGATAGAAAGAAGGACCGACCGAAGAACCAAATCTACATATGTTCGTCCATGAACTTCATCAAGTATGTATTCCAATATGAGTCGATCCTCTTCCAGGTATCGAACGCCGGCGCCGTGTGGGTTCTGAATGCAAACGAATCATCAATGAAAGGGCCCAGAGAATCCGAGTCAATAAAGTGCGGGGTAGTGTTGAAAAACTGCTGGCTTTAGTTTCGTCGTACTGTAAATACCCTTGGAACAGGCCGCCAGGGTAGACTCTGAGGCTCAGTCTACGGATGAGGACAATAAGCAGGTTCATACATGGGAAAGAAGGAGAAATGGGCAGTAGCTTCCGTGAAATGCTGGATCTCCTGCAGGTGGGCACACTACGATCATGTGCAACGACCGTCTGAGTTAGAGTGAAGTATGTAAATCTCGAGCGAGGATGCACATATGTCGTTTACTCATGTGGGTACTTTACCACTTTCCAAGTAATTGACTTCATTGAGGGTCAAACACGAAAAATGTACCGTGAATAAGGCTTGCCTTTGGATGCGCCTGAAAGACGTCGTAAAAGGCCTTGGAAACCGGTATGGTAGCGTGGAGAGCAGCGAAGGTTGGGCAAATGTCAGAATCCTGGCAAGGATATCGTCATCTAAGGGTAGGACATTGTAGGAACGCCTTGAGATGGTGGCTAAGAGCAAGTCCCAGTCGGGCTGGGCGTCAACACGGGGTTACCCTTGCATCAAACTCAAATCCTGGCACACAATATATATTCCCCACTGGTTGAGATACCCACGAAACCACAATTCCTACTCACACATTAGTGTATGGTGCCCTTGAACTTCCATAGCGACCACAGCTGGCAGGCATAACATCTTTCATTTGTATGGCCTAGGCACCAAACCAAGTCAAAACATTGGGAATCTAGGATTGAAAATTAGGAGCCAAAATGCGCAGAACCTACAACCTCAGCAGAGGCTTCGTGTAATTTAAGAGCGAAGTGGAGGCTTATCTTGTATGAGTAATAATCGGTTAAGGCTCCAACTGTTTTGGTATAGTAAAGGTTTTAAACCAACAGAGCAGTCCTGCAACTGATGTAAGAAAAAATTTATGCTGAAAAGCTAAGCGAGAAATGGGACGAACGAGCTCCGAAAATTGCTCCACACTCACTGAGATTTCTCTCAGAAACCGAAAAAATGCGTGGAGCTGCAGCTCCACAATGCAAAACGTTTGGGCACTTCGAATGAAAAAAAAAAAAAAAACAACAAATTTCGGTGGTCGCAGGACTGCTCTAATAAAACCATTTTCGTTTTCATTTAGGGTCGCAAATGGTAAACAGATGAAGACTAAACAGTAAATCCTTTTTTGTTTTTGAGATAAATTGCCGTGCACAAGACTTAAAAGTAGATCATGTGTGCCATAATTCGCCGACCTACAATCAATCTGCCGCTTCGGCTGTCATGATGGGCTGACACTGAACGGGAAGCGGCGGTGGGAGCCTGCCAGACATCAGTGATGACATCACGGCATCAGGAAGGTCTTGGGCCCTAACAAGAGCACCAACCATTATTAATTGATAAAATGCGAATGAGAGCAAGGCATTTGCGATATTACTCTTGTTGTTTGAATTTCTTGCAGATTACTGTTTGTAAACGACTGACAGTTACTCGTGCTTCGCCACAAGGAATCAAGTCCAGCAGATGCAAGTTCATCTTGCCATATTGATGTTGTAGGATTGAAAGATTCCGCTCGTAGCTGACCTTCGGTCGGCTCCTCGCAACCCCTTTAATTATAACAATACAGTTGCCATTTTCCCTGTCTTGAATGTTTTGCAGGCTCGGCTGCAGTCTTCTGAAACAGCTGAACCCAGATTTATCTGGCAAAGAGTTGCCGAGTCCTGGCTCCATCTTAGCTCCAACTTTGCTCGCGATTTTTTTGTGTCTACCGTTTTGCGCTTAGCTGCCACAGAAAATTCAACGGCATTATCTCTTGAGTCCCTTTGTCTCAACGGCACTCTTGGATTCAGTCTGCTCAATCTCAAATCATTCACCGGTCACTTGCATTCCAATTAGATAGGTTGCGCATAAGCCGCATGGCAAATTTGAAATCTGAGAGGTGCCAATTAAGCATTGTAATACAGGCTTACCTGAGGCAAAGGAGAGGTGCTGTGGGGACAGAGAGGATCTTCGGCATTGCCTCTACTGCATGGCAGATGTGAAAGTATGGAAAAAGTGGGTGATGCCTTCACGAGGCCTGAAAAATGTGGCCTCCTACGGGTGCACATCCAAAAAATAACGCTCACGGGAGTGGATTATGAGATTTAGGAGGTATTGAATGGTACTTCCAAAGACAAGAACCAAGAACAGTGAAGAAAAAACCGCGGCATTGCACAATGCAAAAAGCCGCATGCGGCCCGTGCAGCTTTTGCGCAACCTATGTTCTCATTTCAGATTAATGGTCTCGACCCGTACACAATTGGATTCCATAGTTCACAATGCTCTGGTCCTTCCCCGTCTTCCTTCGGTTCTCCCGCTCCTTGCAGCGCCATTTGAAGGTGAGAAACAACATCTCGACATAAACTCCGACCCACTCACCGATAAACCCGTTTCGCCGCTCCATTGCGCTACTTTGACGTTTGGCGTTGTTCCACTCGCAAGATCTGAATGCGTTTCATCCTGAAGAAGAAAAAACGGAAAACCGAATATCAGAGTCGGAGTTCAGCTCGCGCCGTTGCGTTGATTTCGAGTTCCAGGTGATGGGTTTAAGAGTAAGACAAACCGAAGGTGTATTCGGGGTCACGGAACCAAGACAGGGAACAAAGAGCCAGAGCGCACACTGGCATTGGAGGAGGGAACGGTGAAACATCAGAAGAACCCAGCAAAAAGCACCGCGTTCGGAAATAGTGAGATTAAAGTTAAATTTGTACGCACAACTCTTTATCGCTGAATTCTATTCACTTGGGTGAACAGTGGTGGCAGAGGCTTCGACCCTGAGCGGCCCGGGAGCAGTAAGATGCACTGCAGATTGGTGGGCTGCTGAGATATACATGCTGTAACTCTAAACAGTGGCGGTGGAGCTGCAGGATCATTAGCCAGAGTCAAGAGGATGGTACCGTCAAGTAAAGGTGGGGAGCCTCGCAAGTCGTCAGAGTGGATGTTTTCCATGGTCAACAGTATGGGGGAACGAAAAGCGGGACCGGATCTGACATCTCTGGTTAAATGCGAAGCCAGACGACCCGTGTCCGGACCTTAAATGTAAAGCATAGCCACCGGCGATTCCTGGGATAGAAGAAACTCGGTTCTAACGGCGGGAATGTGAGAAGCCGAATTGATGCGTAAGGCAGTCTCACGTTGCGTCGACGTGCCGAAACTGACGCCTAAGTAGGGTGCCGAAGTGATGCACTGTGCCGAACATCTGCAACAAGCATACGCAAGTCCTGTAGTGCTGCTGGTGCATGCCGAATGGCGCTTGTGCAAGCCTGCCGAACCGCTTGTGCAATCGGGCTGTTGCCGACTCATCTACATTCACGAGTCATGAGGTTCGCACTTGCTGGGATATGACTCCCTAGTACTTGAGATTACAGCTAGTCAAATCTGTTGGTCAGAACCTTAGACATTCGGAGAGGTTTCCTCGTAGTAGATGGTACTGTCGTGAACTGCGGGCAAGCGTGCCGAAAGTCGGCCGAAGCGCTTGCGCAAGCTCCGGGCCGGTGCTGACATGTCAACAATTATGAGTCATATGGCCAATTCACCCAATCGATTCATGCATCGCTTGGATATAACATCCTGGTTGCATCCTGGAAATGTTGGTCTGGAGCTGTCTGCTCAATAGGAGATGCGAGACTTGTGCGAGACATGAGCACAAGCATGAGCAGCAGAGGATTTATTGCAGAAATAGCCTAGATGTCGGCCCATTATCCGATTACGGCCGTGGGAAGTCTTTTATGATTTGAATCGCGACGGACAGTTGGCGAAATCAGGGCTCGATACTGGTGCTAGTGAGGGAAATTATTAAAATAAAAGAAAAAGAAACTAAAATATTACGCAATCTTTCGGGGATCTCGGGTATCTATTTGAGGGTATTTCGGAAGCATCAGAGCTCTTTGCCAAACAACACCTCTGATCTCGATACTGAAATAAAGCGCCAAAGATACTACACATGGATCCAAAAACTCCGAAAAAAAGGCTGACTACCCTTTGAATGGCTGAAGATCACCCCCAAATATTTCCAGATTTTTCTCCGCGCTGCGCGCAGCATATAAGATACCTTCGATACCGAGCGGAGTTTCAGATACTGAGCGGACTCTTAATTCCACCCAAATAGGGAAGTGTTCCAAAACTCGGCCAGTTTGAAGCCATTTTTTGTGCAAAATGCTTGAACTAAAGTGCATACGGCTACTCATCATCAGTAGGGATTCATCTAATGAGCTCTTCTGTCTTTAATTCACAGTTATTTGCTTTTTCCACGTTGGTTCTATGACATCTACAATCTACCTGGCTAAAACCATGAGATTTGTGAATCTTCAGTGTTCAATATGTGGCTAGTCTCTCTCTGGGCTTCAGTCATGCCATTCTTGACAGAATTAGAGGCGAAATGAAGGACAAAATATCTCATTTGAACAAAACTCCTTTAACAGGCTGTTCAACTCGGAACTGGTTCATTTTAATACTCCGAGAGCTGGCAATAAACTCCAAAAAGAATATGGGGTTTCTAAGGGCAAAATTTCCGTTTTATGTGTCTTTTGAAGGGAGCAGGGTACCAAAAACGGGAGAAATAGTGTTCTGTCACTGCTGAGGCTCGAACTCGTGCGCATCATTTCCTGATGACAAAGATTTGAAACTCCGCTCAGTATCAGTATCAGTATCGATCACTAGCATGAGTATCGAGCCGAAATCAGTAATATGCTCGCAGGCCACGAGGTCGGGTGGGCCGCCGGCCCGCGACGGCCTTCGCTCGTCGGCAAATCAGTGATCCCCATCAACCTTGATTGCATCCTTTCAACTTCGCGAAAAGACGGCGACTTTCAGCGACTCTCAACGGTTTTCATCAGGCACACAAAATCGGCGACTCTTCATGGTTTCCAGTAGTGCAGAAAGTCAGTGAATCTTGCCGGTTTTCACTGCATGCACAAAGTCAGTGAATCTCGCCGGTTTTCACTGTGTTCTTTGTCTCTCCAGTAACCAATAACCAATGGACGCCAGTCTTAAGGAACCTCTCCATCTTTTTTCTCCCTACCTAAACCACTTTTCGATAGACACCCAATTGTATTAGCTATCTTGCAAAAATTCAACCACTTTCACTGGGAAAAACCGGAGATGTTCGGCGACTTTCACTGACTTTGACTGAAAAAAGATATTCATCCAACCTCATCCAACGTCACCAAAATCGGTGCTTTCACCGGCTTGTTTCTATCGTGTCGCGTCTCACGTTGCACTCGCAGTTTCTGTACTTTCATAGATTCTTCACGTACAAATTGATCCCAACCATAGTCCCTAATATTCCATTCACATTAAATTGACTAAATTCACTGTAGCTCAAAACTTTCACTGATTCAGCAGTTCGATTCAAGCCTATTTCTTAAACTACATCGCCGTTATTCCTGGTTGGCTTGAGTCAGACCCCATCTAGGCAGTTCTGAGAGCTCTGATGATGTTTTTTTTTAAATCCCTTGAAAGTGCACAAAAGTCGCTGGAGGTCGCCGAAACTCCGCAATTTTCGATGAAGTTCAATGAGGATGCCTTTTACAGCCGATGTCAGTACTGAGGGCGCGGATCGAAAATTTTCTGTTTTGGGATGTTTCCAAAGAATTCCCTATATCGCTGTCAGTTCTTCACCGATTCACATAAAAACTAGGTAGATCTACTCAGTTAATTCATGCACAATTAGTGATAGAGAGGAACTTGCGAAAATATTATGTATTAGGTAATTTCTGTTTTGGGGCTGTTTTTGCACTGAATACCATCTAGCATGGTGAGAACATTTCCCAGTGACCTAGACTTTTGGGAGGGACAACATGTATATGTTATGAAACAAGTGATAGAGCCAGAACTATATGAAATGTCCAGATGAATGTGATCTTGGCAATATCTCTGAAAGCCAAAAACTGCCAAATGTTTTCACTGGAGCTAGAAGGACTGTAACTAAATTATCCTCACTTCTGGCTCTATCACATGTTTTGTCAGGTATGCATATTGTCTCTCCCAAAATTCTAGGTCACTGGGACATGTTCTGGCCATGCTAGACAGTATTCAGTGCAAAAACAGCCCCAAAACAGAAATTACCTAATACATAATATTTTCGCAAGTTCCTCTCTATCACTAATTGTCCATGAATTAGCTGAGTAGATCTATTTAGTTTTTATGTGAATCAGTGAAGAACTGGCAGAGATATAGGGAATTCTTTGGAAACATCCCAAAACAGCAAATTTTCGATCTGCGCCCTCGGTACTGACATCGGCTGTAAACACATGCAATGTCGCTGATCTGCGCAATGTAATAATGATGACCGCCGGGCACCTGCGATCACCAACAACCATCGCCAACTGCCAAAGATCACTGGTGTTCATCACTGACCTTGATCCATGCGCGCATATAACTCGGCGAAATGAGATCTGGTTACCTCCGAAACCAGGAAATCCGAATAACTGATGTAGCCCGCTGCGCGGCAAAGCCCGCTATCTATCTTTGGCCTATGGACTAGAAACATTGCATATTGCATAAAAAGATGCAGTCCACTACTAGTACAAGGAAATCCGATGAGAATTTACACAGATAACCGACTAATCTGCATCAGGGGGGAGGGAGGGGATTTATTATATCAGACAAGTAAAAAATTCAGCAGAGCCATTCAAGCGGAGAAACATAAGCAGTCGGGGATTTGCAAGTGAATAGGCAGAATGAGACTAATAATAAGAGGTATACGAAAAGACGATAAGTTGAGTAAGAGAAAACCAGCCAAAAGAATAACAACACACACAACAGAGGGTATGAGCAGCACACCCGATGTCCAAATGTGTCGTCTTCATGGCAGTAGGAAACGGGGGGATGGTGGTGGAGGATCGCATGTAGCTGTATAAGGCTTCAGGCCGAGTAGATAAATTCAGTCATGAAAAGACCAATGAATAAGATGTAACGAACAGCAGATGAGTTGCGAGAGCTAGGTGGAAGTAAAAAGGGTCAAATGGGAATGCAATGTCGGAGGGTGGCTGTGAATGAACTCCTCTGGTTTGAGCTCTGCGGCCAGAATACAGGGTCATCTGTTAAGATTTATGACTCTTTTAACAACAAAAGGGAAACACAAGAGTACTACGACAGAAAGGGTTAACAGAAAGGGTTAGATACCAAGCAACAATTCAAGAAGCGAAAGCAAAGTGAAAGGCCATGTGGCAAAATGACGTCATTCGGTTACATAATCTTGCAAACTCGTTTCGATCACTTTTTGAAAGCACTGCAAAAACCCACTACTAAAGATAGCGGGAATTGTAATAGACCTTGGGCTGTTCTAGTCTCTCTTGGCAGACACTCTCTATCAGTACTTCCTCGTACCTCGGTTGATATAGGGCTGTTCCCGAACTGTGAATTTATTTGTGTGAAGCCCGAATCATCAACAGTCAGATGAAATTACCTTGTAGAAAATGTTAACATCTGCGTCTGCCTTGCCATTCTAAATCCTTACGCCAGCGGTGACCTTCTCTTCAGACGAGAAATTGCCAAAGGAATTACTTCCAGACATCATGGTCCGGAATAAATCCATTTCTGCCTAATTATGCACTGGGAGAATGGCCTTCCGCCCTGTAGGGCGGCGAGATGGTGGTGTGGCCACGTGGCATCCAGGGAAGGTTCAAATCGCGCCATGCCATATTTGACCCGAATGTCCTCAGAGACGGGAAGGACACCTGCGACTTCTTTCGTTGGTTGGTAGAGGTTGCCGTTAGCCAAGCCCGTGATGAACCGAGGATTAATGAAGACATCCTCAATGAAAGAAAGAAGTTCTTAAGCTTGAAGCTCCGTGTAGCGTTTGCATGTACTGTTGTAAGTTCCCACCTAAAATTCGATGTAAGTAATGATAAAGTGCATACGAAAGGAAAATGGCCCACAACGAAGTTGTGTCGGCAAATGAAGTCCATGAGACTGACGTTTGCATGCCAAATTCCCGCCAGAGGTGGGTAAATAAGAGAGTAGATGACGATGGACACCACCTTCGGGATAATTTGAACCGCAAACACAGGACAATAAATCTAACCCAAATTCGTCAACATTGACCTTGTAATAAAGGGGTATTCCAGGTGGATCCGACAAGAAACCCTTCTGGATTAGGTCGAGAACATTTTTTGTTACAGCCCAAGCAGATGAATTCACTGCGTTCAGACCCCCCCGTAGGCACAGGTCTGCCAGATCCTGATAGGCAGATGTGTAGGCAGACCAGTGTGCCGACCCTTTCCCATCCATCTGCCCATCCCTGCCGAGGTTGGTCTAGGTATTCCCACTGGATTAGGCACACATAGACTCACGTGGGCTGATGAGCCTAGCTAAGCCTAGTTGGCCAAATTCAAAATCTGACATGGTTTGTACCCATCCAGCCATTCCAACCAGCACCAACCTAGACCCAGGCCAGCTAAGGTTGACCAAGGTTGGCCAAGATAGACACACCACTGTCGGCGAAGATCTACCAAGGTGGGCAGGCTCTGCCTCGGTAGGGATGCTAGACCAACGTCGGCCGACACCTATTAGGGTAGACCAACGTCGGCTTGGGTGGGCAGTCCGTAGGCAGAGATCGGTGAAGGTGGGCACATCTGTGCCTATGGGGGGGTCTGAATGCAGTGATTGAAGAATAGCAACCCCGGTTTAGAGTCCTTGAGATGACCGAACGTCTGGAAGACGGCAGCCACCAGAGGATACAGCTCTTCTGGTGGAGGAATGATTCGTTTACAATGGGGCCAGAGCCATTGTGCATATGAGTGGAGGAGGGTGTCCCATTCCTGTCCTGGATTTTGACGGCGACCCCAAGTAATCATTCGTGCCTTGTCAACAGGATCAGGAATGAAGATGGCATCGCGAAGTGCTCGGGCAAACTCCACCCGCAACCCGGGAGCAACTGAGATGTAAAACATATTGAAGATGTGGAACGCGTCTTTTAAAACACGACTGCGGATGACGGTTTTCCAAACACCCCAGTTATGAGCGGCTTCTCCAAGGACATTTTCACCTGTTCTTCTGCTCTCCGCATCAGAGTCGTAGTGATCAGCGCTGCCAGATTGTGGACATCTCCTAATTCGAGCTCTTCTTCAAGCAAATCACCGAAACTGGGCTCACCACTCTGGAGGGGTGGAGTCAACTCGGGTGGTGAAGTGCCGTTGGGTGTAGTAACAGATGGTGCAAGAGGTGCAGTTGATGGGGGTGGAGTGGGTGGTATAGCGGATGGAAAATTGAGCTGGGTAGATAGGCGCAAATGGCTGCGAAGGCAAACCACCTTGAAGGAGATGGGTCCGAAATCAGAAAGTTCCCATTTGCCATGAGTTGTGATTATGGCAGCGGGAACCAAGGGGGAACGACGACTTCCGAAATATCAACTAGACATCGTGCCGAAGCGATATTGATGTCGTCGTAGCTGCCCTCTAATGTGCTGATTTTTTCGCAAGCAATTACTTGGGTCCGCCATTGAAGAGGAGGACTGACATTCCAATACTGGGCATGAGTTGTGGTAGTGAAGGGATTGGGATGTGTGTGAGGGAATCATAGAGACAAGAGCAAGCATAGACATCGAGGGCTGCATAACACAGTTGCGACTCGGATAGCTGTTCCCATTCCCATGCAGTGCTAATCCGTTCGGAAATATTTTTGTTGAGGCGTTTCACAATAATGTTAGCGGTCAGATCTGCCAGTCCGATTTTTGCTGAGGTTACGGCCAAGTGGTCTTTAGCGAATCGTGCTAGATTGACTGCTCCAACGACAGGAGTAAATCTATTGGATGCCTCTTGCAGATACTTGAGGTCAGCTGCCACTGCTTGGCTGACCTTCAAAATACGTGGATTTTGGAGGACCTGCCTCAGCACTGGAGGAAGTCGCCCCGCAGCCAGAATTTGCCCATCTAAACCATACATGTAAGCATAATGCGGTGCACCAGAGGATATTATGTTGAACTCAAGATATAAGTGCTCTCTTCGTTCCTCTGTTCCTCAAGATCTCAAACAGGAGCTGATGGCAACATTGGAGGCAAATAAACTGCTCATTGTAGAAGTCTCTGGATCATTCCGCCTTTATCCCACCCATATTTAATACGGTGCATTCCATAAAAAAGAAACAGCATTCAGAAAATGAGGGACATTCGGGACGGTGTAGAAGAGAAGGTTGTTCTCTAGGTAAACAGAGAGGTGTCTAGGTCGTGCTGGTGGGATTGCTGAGTCGTGCAGAGAAATAAAGGTGTAGAATGAATATAAATATTCCTAGGCGTAGAAGAATCAGTAAGATAAATTTAAATGAATACTAGGGCTGCCACCCGTGCCGTTACGGCCACGGCCGTCGAAAAACGGGCCGTGGGGTGGTCGAAGTTCTCGCTGACGGGACGGCACGGTCAACGGCACGGCCGTGACGGCCGTTGAACGGGTCTGGGGGATGTCGTTGGCTCAATTCCTTCCAGAATCACATCCCTGGGTAATAGATAGTGCTCGAGTAACCATGTGAGCTCTTCAGGCTCCTTGCCAGAAGTTTCGGTCCTCATACCTCGAAAAGCATCATTTTTACCCATACTTGAGCGGATTCAAGCTCCGTCATCACTTCCGGCAAGTGCCGGAAGCACGCCGAAACTTGAGCTGCAGTTTAATTTGAGATTCAACTACATGGCCATCTTGTGTAAACCATGGATTGGGGCGCAATTATAGTCGATGTGGAGCAGAATTACGCCCTGATGAATGCCTCTGGCGGAGGAAGTTATACACCCGTTGAACGGCCGTGACGGCCGTGTTTCAACGGGCCGTTGAACTTCCGAAAAAATGTCCTACGGAACGGGCACGGCACCCGTCGCACGGGTGCCGTCGAACCGTGGCCACGGTCACGGGCGGCAGCCCTAATGAATACTTAGCTCGATCAAAACGAGAGGAAGGTGGATGCTCGTGTAAGTACTCAGAAATGTGGTGGATTCGACGTGGCGGTACGAAACAAAGGGAGAAGGTAACGTAAATGAGGGTGCAGCCAAACATATGACAATAACATGTATGTAAAAGAGTCCGTGGTATGAACCTCAGCTAAAATCCAACTTTCATCCAACAAACCATCCGGGTACTACGCAAAGACGTAATAGGGAGAGCACGTCCCCCAAGACGTTGACGAGCAGGTGCCCAAGCTGCCATCAGCTCAATCCCCGGCGTAGTCCGAGAAGGCCGATGAACTTGAGTTGAACTCGTCGCGTTGGTGGTACGTAGAGGCTAAAGTAAAATGTCTAGCGAATGAGGTGGGTAAGTGTAAGAATAGGTCAACGAGTGTAAGAGCTCAATATAAAGTATTTCCAGTGTGGTCGAAAAAGTGTCCTTAATGTCTTGTATAAATTGGCTTGGAGGTAGAATATGTGCAGGTGCGCTCGCATGGCCGCATAGTAAATATGTGATGGAATCGAATGTGAATGAAGCTATACAGTTCAAACAGTCAGTAAATGTGGATGTGGAAGGTAAAATGAAATGATCAGAAATGTTACTGGAACTTGTAAGTCTTGTCTGGAATGCATGTGAAGGGCGACGAGGGCGCCAGGGTACCCTTCCACAACGGAGGAACCAGGTCTGCCCGGAGGGCCGTAGCATTGGATTAGAAGTCAGCAAACGGACCTCGTGGTCACCCCCAATAGCCTCATCTTCGCATGGTTCCTTGCCCGTGACGGCAACGGGGTAATTGCTGCTGAGCGATGTTTAGCTGGGCAGGACAGATGCGAGCGAGAGATGTAGGATGACGAATAGCCGGTTTCGACGTTCTTGTAGCTGGGAATTGTGTACTGGTCGCAGTACAGAGTCCGATGGTTATGCCCATTCTCCGCCAGAATATGGTGAGAGAACAAACGAAAGAAACTTTAGGCAAGTCCGTAGCGGATGAGCATCTCGAGCGGTCGCACTGTCGAAGTGGAATACGGAGCCATTAGTGGAGAAATTGAGGAGCATTACTGTGGCGGTCTTGTCTCCATCGAAATCGCCTTCTGACGGTGTTGTGGTCCAAATGATCAAAGGCATCAGACTCACAAATTTCACAGGCGGCTTGTACGTAGATGCCGATGAATAGATTCTTTAAAAGGCGAGGCGTTCAGGAAAGCGAAAGCGAGTAGCGATCCAGCAGAGTTTTGAAGAGCATCGGCGGTAATGAACTCTACTGCCCGAGTTTCCTTTTTATTCGTTTGCACCCGGTATGTACTCCAGCGATATATAACCCGCAGGGAGCACTGGCTTTTTAAAGATAACTGTGCGAGGATCAGGTTGTTACGATCTTTTCAATAGACCCTGGTACTCAAATAGCATTACGAGCTGGCCGCCCTGAAATGTTACGAGAAGCGATTGAGTGCGATATGGCCAGACAAATATATCGCGCGCGCATTCAGTGGATCCTGGGACGGGAATCGAGATCTCGGCCCTTTGGAAAGAAGAATATCAGCGAGTCGGGGACAATAAGCGACGAAAATATAACGTGTACGTACCAGCGGAACTGCTCCTTGAATGGTCGACTTGAAGGGCTCATAATGATTATCCCGGCACGCCGAGAGTGGTTTTGAAAAACTGAGGGCAAGTGGGAGCGTCCCAGAACGTACAGAGACCCAGGAACGAAGTGCCCAGAGATTGACGCTGCAGGCAGAAAAGCCTGAAAAGTAATCCAAGAACGAGGCACGACCAGAAGAGAGTCCAGAGGACAGATTCCCCATAATCCGAATGGCCCATTTAATTATATGGTGGCGGTTCCCGGACACGGAGAACGGCTCCCAACTAGACAGCCCGGATGTGGGAGGAGGAGAGATGCGGCGGACCGCATAGGCCCCCGAGCCTAACAGTCATCAACATCTTGACATCATCTGCGACGTCGACACTAAGTACTTTGACACCGTCGAACGCGACGCTGGCGCCCTCTTTTCAACAATCCTCGCGCGGGCAGTGGAGAAGCGCCAGCAGCGGCTGAGGCTCGCCGCGCGCGATATACGGCTGGCTGCATCACCGGAGCATCCAAATCTGCCTCTTGGTCGTCTTCCTAGCTTTCATGCGCTCCTGTCTGCACGCTGCCGCGCCTCTTTCCTCCCCACCCTCAATATCTCCTTTGGTAACGTCTTTCGCGGCCAAAGCGAGGGATGGATCCCGGTCCCCGGGATCGTGGACGCAGCCGAAACGCGTTTCCGCGCCAAGCTCGCGCAGCAGAGCCCCACCCTCGCCGCCGCCGTAGCAGAATACAAGAGGCGCTACCCGCACGCGCCGCCGCGGGGCTTCAGCGCGTGGTACGCCCTCGCGGTCCAACACGCGTTCATGATCATCGACGAGTTTGACGCCGTGGTGGAGGACTTGGCGCCGTTTTAGGTCCATTCATCCGTTCATGCACCCAGCTGCTATCCTCCCTCTCATGACAGCACCTAAATTCGCTTAAACCCTCCATCCTCTTCCCCGAGCCCTTTGGCAGATCGATAGCTTTATAACGCAGACGATCGGTTCCCGCGAATGTTAGCCCTCCTTGAGCCTCATGTGACAGCCAAGGTCGACCATGCCGTCCCACTTGGGGTGGTTTCGTCGCTTTTGCTCTCTGGGCATTCGGAGTGGCTGCCCTTCGACTTAGTCCTCCACCCACCATGTCTACGCACCATCCATCCTTCCTCATCACTCTCTTGGTTCAATTCCTGTCCATTGCATTCTCCCACCATGTTCTTTGACGTCTCGAAGCTCCTCCCGCTCACGCAACGCGAATCCGGTACTATTTTCACACTCGTGACCCTTCAACGCCCGAGTCCGTCAGTTGGACGTCTACTCACAACCACCATCCCGTGGTCAGCCTTGAAGCCTCCCTGCATTGACAGTTCTGTATACCAGCGTATCCACGCATTCTTTGCATCGTACCACCTACCCGTAAGTCCCTCCGGATTCTCTTTATTATGAACGTCTTTGAATTTCCCGTGTGTAGCTCCGATACAGCTAGATGAAGATGGGATTAATATTGCTGCAGCGTCATGTGACCGGAACTTCGCATTTCAAGTCACAGCGTATCTTGAATATTGGATGCTAGGCCTTTGAAGTACAGGCCCACTGGACCCTTTCTACTTGGATGCCGCCTATATGATTCCCGGGAAGTCCCTGGTAAGATCTTCACGGTTGCCCTTCGTCTCCAAATCCGTCTGACTGGGCAGTTAGAATCTTGTGGTGGATTTTGAGCTGAGTGCACACCGCGCCACTGCGCCTCGGCGGCGAATTCAGCGTTCATATTTGCGCAGGATATCAGGTGCATTACATGTCTTGTACATTTCTCCCCACCCTCCTTCCTCTCAGCTGCTCTGTCAATACCGCATCGCACGCGTACCGCTTTCTTACTTGGGTTCTAACTTCCTTTCACACCGTAGGATACATTGGGAGAATTTGCCTCCACGACGGCCAATACGCGCTGTCGAATGGAGACCGTGCAAATTTTTTTTGCGTAATATACGGTGCGTGCATTCTATTACTTCTGCAATCCTCAGACCCCTCTTCTACTAAACCTGTCCTTCCTATTCTCGGAGCGCACCCACATCCGCATGTTGTGCCGCTCGCCAATCACGCCTTCGCCTGAGCTACAGGTCCGTTTGCCCGCTGTCGGTGATGAGGCGCGTGATCCCAAGAACGAGATGCGCAAAGAACAACAGCATAAGCATGAGTTTCTGCCGGCCAAAGCCACGGCCCACACCCTAAGTCAAGATGTCGGTGTGGGAACGGCATTTCGGGTCTCCAAACGGCCATCTTGGCCTTCTTTCTTGACCAATTCTTCGCCGATTCACAAATTATGGGGCTCATTCGCATCCTTAGAATCGAATCAATGATTCTGTGTGACACAACCAACGGAAACGATTGTCTCTCGACTCCTGGACCCTTCAAGATCATCTCGACTTGATGGCATAATCCAACCACCTTTATAATAATCCACCCGTCCTAGCCACGGACTTGAAACTTGGGTGTCACCTTTCATACCACTAACACAGCATGGTTCCATGTCCATTCGGCTTTTAACTGTACGATCTCCCGTTCACACTGGGCCATTACCCTAAACTATGGAATTTCATTCATGCATAAAGATGGACTTTGTTGGACGACTCATGGGCATTTGGTGGACATCTTCCGCACCTAGGTATGTCCTAATACTCTCCGTGGAGTCATATAAACCTTAATTCTCGGAGTCCTTGCGCACTGTGCTTTGGAGGACACGTCATTCTGTCTGGAGCACATTTTCACCCATTCCCGACAGCTGGAAAGGCAAATGCATCTCAGATTTGTTGTTTGAGTGAGTACAATAGTTCCCCTGTATTCATTGAATGATTTGGGATACACAGGATCAGCCCGCACAAACGATTTGGCCGGATGGCCCGCTACTCGGCTTTTCCATTTTGTAATACCCCCGAAGAAAAATTCGGTACACCGTAAAACCGTCGCGTAAGTTCGAGGAAACATCTCTAACCACTCACAGGACGCACACCTTCTTTTCTTAGCCCATATACTTGTATTCAATTGCACCTCCTGTGCGGACCGCAGGACAAAAGTGCTAAGGCCCGGTTTCTGATAATACGCGTGCAGAAAAATCAGTCGAAGAAGAAAAGAAGGACACGATACAAATAAATGAAAATCGAAGATGCTCACCATGCACAAACAAACCAGCCTTCCATCTTTACACCAGCTCCTCCAGCCATCACTTCCATTCTCGCCGACCACTCAAAGCAGAATGTAGTTAATTCATTTACGCAATCAAAAATTGTCACAAAATGACCGTAAGTCTTAAGCTTAAGCCGCCCGGTAAACAATAAGTAAGCCATTTATTTTGAACGACACTAGTGCCGGGCCCGAAGCGAACCTTTATCAGAGCGTAGGTTCGAACCTGATTGAATCCAGGGAGCGAAGCCTTGTCCCTGGATTAGTAGAATGTATGATGATCCGAGCAAATGGTATTCGCGTCTGCAATCAGCGTTCAGCAGTCTCGCAAAAGCCAGACGTGTTTGTCCAGTGCTCCAATTTTCCAAAGATACCGCAGGTTTCTGAGGGACCAGGGCTCCTCAAAAGAAAAGATTAGGTGCCCAATTGTTGTCTGAGGCACCCAGGTCGAACGATACTGTGTACGCCGAGCAATGTAGACACAACTGCTGTCATCCGAGTGTATGGTCGTGTCCCACAAATATCTGAGGAGACACTCAATACCTAACCCAAAGCGCGGTAAGCGCGGGAAATGAGATAAGGGTAACGAAACCATCAAGGAGTAAATGGAGAATGGGGGTCCCTTGTTCCGAACCACCACAATGGTTGGACATTCCCACGCCACGCGTGAAGGGCGAGAACGTCGTCTGGACTGGCAACGACGATGGAGGCTCCAAGCCTCCATCTGAGTCACCCAGAAAAGACTCTCGAGTACACAGATACCACCTCCCTCCCAAAGACG